>CM076577.1:420644066-420864493 GCA_034641835.2 Pinus albicaulis
CATTATTGTCAGACACATAATCGTATAAAGCGGCATGATTCAGCGAACCAAAGCGTGGATTTCCCTGCAAATCCTTGATTAGATGCAATTATGCATTGTTGCAGCATGGACACTTTATTATTAAACCTCAAACAAGCGTCCTCTTCCACGACTTTCCCAATCAAGTACATAGACCTTTGTAAATTCAATGCAACGAAAATGTGAGTCAGAGCGTTTGGCTTGTCGCTCTTAAACGTCATGTATTTATCTGATGCTGACGAAATGTAGTCAAGCGTTTTGGCGTCGGCTCTTCTAACGTCATTTTATGCGCTGTCACAATTCGTGAAATGTGAACAAACGTTTTGAGGGTCGCTCTTAAACGTGTTTATCGTAGCTCTTCAAACGTTTCTAAATACTGTTACATTAGGCAGCTTCTGGTAGTGAATTCTGACAACGAGTTCAATTTTTTTTTTTAAAATGAAACTTTAAAAGAGGAAAAAAGTTGTTTTGAATATATTATATGAAGTAAAACAGTCCATGAAGTCATTACATTTTCACATCTGAAGATTGGAACCCAAATATCCATCCAGAAAAGTGGAAGTCCCACCCCGGACAATGATAGAAAAATACCCCATGTCACATACAGGGACATGATATAAAACCCAGTAACGGTCCACATGGAGATTATCGACAATCTGAGAAAGCATCCAAATATGCCCCAGGCATCTATAAGAAAGTGAAATAGCAGTATGTAGAATAGTAAAGCAACAGATAGAGTACCGACGTCCATTGTTCCAAATACAAATTAAAGTACCCAAAATCCTTGAACAGAGAAAAACGCTAATCATGTGAGGAGTGTGATATGTGCAAAATATAAAAAGACCATCAGACCATATCAATAAACCAGCAACATAGACCAGCATCGCTAGTTTTGAAGGCAGAGTGATAAACATTAATCATTTTTTTTTCACAAGAGAAAAAACGTTGTTTTGAATATATTATATGAAGTAAAACAGTCCATGAAGTCATTACATTTTCACATCTGAAGATTGGAACCCAAATATCCATCGAGAAAAGTGGAAGTCCCACCCCAGACAGTGATAGAAAAATACCCCATGTCACATACAGGGACTTGATATAAAACCCAGTAACGGTCCACATGGAGATTATCGACAAATCTGAGAAAGCATCCAAATATGCCTGAGGCATCTATAAGAAAGTGAAATAGAGTATGTAGAATAGTAAAACAACAGATAGAGTACCGATGTCCATTGTTCCAAATACAAATTAAGTACCCAAAATCCTTGAACAGAGAAAAACGCTAATCATGTGAGGAGTGTGATATGTCCAAAATATAAAAATACCATGAGACCATATCAATAAACCAGCAACATAGACCAACATAGCTAGTTTTGAAGGCAGAGTGATAAACATTAATCATTTTTTTCACAAGAGAAAAAACGTTGTTTTGAATATATTATATGAAGTAAAACAGTCCATGAAGTCATTACATTTTCACATCTGAAGATTGGAACCCAAATATCCATCCAGAAAAGTGGAAGTCCCACCCCAGACAATGATAGAAAAATACCCCTTGTCACATACAGGGACTTGATATAAAACCCAGTAACGGTCCACATGGAGATTATCGACAATGCGATACTCTTCTGCTACTCTTGACCTCTTCTTGCTTGATACTCTTCCTTCTTTCTGATACTCTTTGACCTTTGTTCATCACCTATCCTTTTATACTTAATTATCTTGTAGTAAATAGGAAAAATTTACTCTTGAGATATTTTTTAAAGTTCCACATTTCTTCACATTGAACTTACGGCACTCGGTCTTTACAGTTTCTTAGTGTTTCATCAGCCTCAGTATATCTGAAGAAATTAGGCTGATTTGGGAACAAATGATTTACTTCATGCTAAAGATAAAATAAATTCTCCAATCTGTCATGAAGGTTTTTCCCTGTAGGCAATGCTGCTGTTGATGAACTGGTTGTAGTAGCCTGCTACAGCATCCACCCTGTTCATAGCAAAAAGGTTCCTGTAGATATACAGAGAAAGAGTATAATACGTAAACCATATAAACATGGCTCTGTATTTCAAAAAACAGGTTTAAAATAGAAACAGGGCAACATTTTTTTTTCTAAGTAAAGTTAATATATTAACAGTGGGAATAAAATTACACCGAAGTCAAAATCATTGCCCAGACTCATGGCAAATTTGTCATCATAAAATCAAAAAATTAAGAAGAAGCCCATAAATACGGGCGGTCTTGAGCTGATTTAATACTGAGAATTCAAAAACCATTACAGACAAAGACGGTAAAATAATCTAAAAAGCAGCGATTAAGTGGGCATGAAGCAAGAAAAACAAATTAACCAGCTACTCCTCTGGCTCTCGACAATTCGGCACCATCCTTCGAGTCAGGATCGCTGGGTGCCTGCCTCCACATTCATGCCCTGGCTCCCCTCTGAAGGCAGATCTTGGCCAGCTTTTAAAGCTTAGAACCCGCGGATGGAGTGCATTCTTCCTGGGTTGGAGCTCCTCGCGAAAACCCGTGGCTTGCATTGTAGTCGTGGGCGGTTGAGAGAGCATTTTATCAATGCAATGCAATCGAAGGACGCTCGTCATAATTAATCTATGATCATTAATGAGAGCCGAAGGCCGGATCATATTGGAGCATGCAAAATCAGTAACGGGAGTGGAGGTCCGATCTTGAACAGTGTTAAAATTTAATGCGATTTGATGTGCAAACCTTGGAACTTAATTGAACAACGTTAAATCTTAATGCGATTGATATGAAATCGCCACATCCATGTCCCATCGCCTTAAACGCCATCGAATGCACCCGCAGCCGGGAGCAGGGCAAGTTTTTATTGAGGACACGTGGCAGAAATTGATTGGAGCGGATCTTTGTTTGGGCCGCTCGCGCAGTGGAAATCTGGACCCAAAAAATATTAGGGCGAATTTGATAAGAAATTCGTGTCACAACTCTCCCTCCGTACGCCAGCCCAACTTCGGACCCGAAAAAGATTAGGGCGGAATTCATTTGGTTTTCGCGTCACAAAATTGGCCGACGTCAGCAGGCTATTTTGGAACGCGAATTTGGTTTGAATTATGGTTTATCGTCGTTTGAAGTCCGGCGGGCTCGACTTAAGAATAATTTTGTTTGATCCCATCTTATAAAATTTGTGTTGGTTTTCTTTGATAATACACATATTTATAATAAATCATGGGAATACCACACTAAACATGTGGAAAAGTTATATAAATTATTGAGAACAATCATTTTTATGTAAAAGTATCCAAATGTGCTTTTGGGAAATAAGAATTCAAGTATTTGGTTCATATTGTTTTAAAGGAAGGAGTGAAGTTGGAGCCTCAAAAGATGCAAGCTATTACAAAATGACCTATTCCTAAGAAAATCAAGGGTTCTTAGAAGATTTTTGAACTTACACATGATCGGTATGATGATAATTATGATAATTTCACAAAACAATCACTAGCTATTTTGAGGGATGAGATATTAGAACTTGACTTGATGAGGATTTTTTAAGAGCTTTATTTCTTCTTTTGAAATCAAGAAAATATTCTCCCAAACTGAAAATATGTGTTCTTGAGATAATTTAAGAAAATTATGAAAATGAAATTAAACTTTTTCATTCTCAAATTCGGTCATACAATTTCCGAAATCCGAAGGAATTCTTTGAAAATATTCCTTCTCCTAAGCAAGAGGAAATTGTACTATCTTTTGACTTGCATATTAAGGATGATTATTCTTTCAAACACAAGATAGAAGAAATAGTTTCGAGCTTAATATTCGGAATACAGGCGGGCAACCGGTCATTGAAGGCCTAGAAGTAAACAACATACATCATACTTTTATTGATCCTATATCGAGATTATATGGAGAATATTTTTTAGCCCCAAATGCGCAAACATATTTTCTCTATAAGGATCAAATACATCAAAAGTAAGCATTTACACATCATATCATTTATTATAAAGGCATGATCATAATATACTTCAATTTTGATCACAAGCAATCAAGTTATCCATTTATTGTTACGGCTACTTGATTGGCTTCATTGGCATTTTTGTATTGATTCAATAAGATTTTTAGTAGATTGAGTAGGTAGATGAGTGCCGATAAGCTTAGAATTTTGGCTTGATTTTTTTTTTTAGTTTTCCAATTTTCGGCTAGTTTTTCATTAAGTTGAATGAAAAATTTTGTGTGTTGTTTTAGTTTGGTCAGTTTCGGTTTGCGGAAAGGCAATAAGACATTTACGGGTTCACCAAAGTCAATGGATGAGGACAATCGACCCTGTTGTTCTTGACTTTCACCGAGAAAAGCCATCCCCAAGTGGAGCCGAGTGTTAGACTTCTATACCAATAGGTGTCATATTTCATGATTGACTTGATGGGCTATGTAATATGTTCATACCTTTTCTTGTTGCAAGGTTTTCCATATTATCAAAAAATAAAAGGAAAAAAATAAAAAATGTAAAGAGGTGTACCCTAAAGAAAAATCAAAAGGGTAAAAGAATAAAAATGGCCCAAAAAGTAAAAGAAAATGAACCCCACCAAAGAAAGGCCAAGGAAAGTGTGCAAGTCTAAATTCCACTACTTTTTTTCTCTTATGTAATAAATAAAATTGTGTGCAACTTGTATCCTATACCACAATTTATGAATAGTCAAGCAGAGTTTAAGCTTGGCTATTTCATCTTTCAATTTCATGTTTTAGAGATAGAGAATAAAATGCGACAAGCTTGTTTAATCTTAGCGAGATAAGTAGATAGGTAGAGTAAATAAAAGGAGCTTAATAGCTTAATCGAGCCCTTGGATGTAATAAGGTTAGACTTAGATAGATTTCTACATGTAAAAAAGAAAAGAAAGTGTGATAAGGGTTTGCCGGTCTAAGTGCACCCTTATAAAGAAAGAAAAAATTGGTAGAGTAAAGTAGATGGAGTAGGTAGATGATGTTGCGAAATTTCATGTGATGGACAATGACTCTAAATGTGTTAATATTTACTTTCATCACAAAGTGCAAAGACGGACACTATGCGGAAGAAATTCAAAGCAAGAAAGAGTCAAAGTTATTAACCCCCTTCTCATCTTCCCCTAAAGATTTCACTAATTAGAGGGGCTCAAGGCATTTCCTTGACTTTTGGAGGGACAGGACCTACGGCCAATAATTGGAAAATCTAAGTACTTGAAGTCATTCTTCATAAAATTCACTCATTTCTAAACATCTTTTCCTAAGTAAAATCCCATTTTACTTAGGAAAATTATGCATTATTTCATAAAAAACCCTCAAAATCACATTTCATTCAGAGTACGAAAGTGATGAAGTGATTATGTTACGTTTCTTTTAAATCTTCACTTTCTTAGTTATATTAATGTATTTTGAGTTTACATTGTCCCCTTGTCATATTAACATTGATTTTATGTAATATTAAATCCTTACAAAAATAACCTTCTCCTATTATATATAACTCATTTTTATATAATATCCCCAAAAAACCATTAATAAATTTTAGCCAAAGTTATTTATTCCCACATGTTTAAATAAAAAACCCACTTTATGCCCCATGTTGGCTAAATATATCGTAATATTAAATTACGCTATGGTAGTGCGGTGTCCCAGTTTAATTATCATATAATAAAAGTATATTGAAAAAATAATTAAAACATGTTTTATTACGTGTTTTAATACAAAAATAATTCTTCCCCGGTGTATTTTAATCCCCGACTCCCTTTCCCAAGGTTAAAACTATAAACCCTTTGTAAAATCTCCAATACCTCCCTTAACCACTAACCTTGGTTAAATCATTTCCGATCACTTTCTTGCATTTTTATAAACAAGTTGATTAATCCTCACAATTAATTAACTCCACCGATGATTCCCCCGATGAGATTAATTAACGTTTAGTTGCGTCGAGCCCCTCCATATTAAATCCCCGTCACTTCCACGTCCCCATCGTCGTTCGATCAGCAGGCGAGATCAACGGTTATTAATGATATCGCTAGCCATCCGCGTCAGGAACAATATGTGGCGCGTGCTTTGGGTATTTTCAACGATTATAGCCTGCCATTGATCATTCTGGAATCGCTCACCCTGCGCTTCCGACTACTTTTCCCCAAAGCGGTCTGATGGAAACTTCTTCTTGCTTGCCTCCCATGACCTCATCCCTCCCTACTGTTGACGTCATCCATTAAATAAATAAATAAAATCCCGTAACCCTTTGGAATTTGTGAATAAAACAATTTTGCCCGTCATTTATTACGCGGAAACGACCAAAGTCTCATGCGAGAGAATTTCAAAAACAAACTATCAAGCGCCATGTTGTGTTTTGCGAAGACAATTGCATACCGGTAATCCGGAAGTTCATACGCCATAGCACATACTGTTTAATCTTCATCTCCCAAAAAAATAGGTATTTACCCCAATTCCGTTAAAACTCTATGAAATCCTAGCTTTTGTTTTAAATTCCGCACAAAATGACAGTTAAATTTGGTCTTGTTCAATCCCCGAAATTGTAAATTGCATTCCCAAAACTTGTAATTGTGTTTGTTCTTCACAATAACCCAAAATTCATTTACGAATCCTGAGAACCGAAATGGAGGTTCCGATGTACGAACGTCGCACCTTTGAATGCCCCTCATGATTTAGACTATACGCACTAACGGATAGATATTTTCAAATTAAAGACCTCGTTCTTAGTGATAATCCTCTTCGAACCTTTTTGTCCTTTAACGAGGAGATAACTTTATGTGAGTTACGATATTATTGGATTATGGGAATCCAATCTCCCCATGTATCTTCTCCCCTCGGTCCATATTTTTTCTGGGTTAATTCATTGCCATGCAAACTATGACCCCCGTCAAAGAGCAATTTTGTCCACGAGTCGAACATCCTTTTCCCAATCACTACTCGATCGATAAATGAAATGATGCGATTTCGACACAATTGACCCTCACTCCTGTCTATAGGAGAATTACTTGAAAAAGTACCAAATTTGTCCCACATGAAGGATTAAATCACATTGTCAAACCTTCATATTTACCCGAGCATTAGCCCAAAGGCCCTCCCCCACATGGTTATATTTTTTTCAACGTGTAGGCGGGATTATTCGAATATGATATCCTTTATCATGGGTTTCAATACTAGTGAATATGTTCGTTAACCTCGATATTGTTGTCTATATTTACCCTTGGACAATCCCTATTTGTTCAGTATGATTTTGCATCCTACATTGTTGATAAAATCCATGATCAGTTCATGAGATTTGAGAATGAAAAAGTGTTCAAATATTCTTCTGTTATATATCATCTCATGATTTATTACCAATCGAGAAAGTTTCCCTTTCCATGTTCGGAAACTTGATGCCAAAGGAAATCCTAGGTACGTGATATTTGGTACTTGCCATCACCCATAATTCCTGCGATTCTTCTTACTCCTATAATGAGTTTATTGACCTATTTGTACACCCTGCAACCACTTTGTTAACGGAGTTTCCCCTCCTAGAGTCAATAATGAAATCAAGAAAATTCTACGACTCTCAAAACAATATGGGGTAGGTGGTAGGTACTTGTATCAAAATCACGGTGAGATCGGAGAATATATGGATGTGAATTGTGCCCATTCAAGTTGCCCAAATATGTCCCCATGAGACTCTTTGCACTAGAGTATTTCGGGCGAGATGATTAACTCGAGATATAGTTCATTTACGCAGTACGAAAAAAGGCTCAACTCGGGATCAAAAGTCAATTGGGTCCTTTGTTTGTAACTCTAGAGATGCTAGAAAGGAAGCGAGAAAGAATCTTAGAAGAATATCTCGGATTACGAAAAAAAAATTTCTTTTGGGTGCCTTATGACCCAAATATCACCGCTTTATCATAGTGATAGAAGAATGAAAAATAAAATATCACCATACATTCATCACAAAATTCCGAAATTGAACAAATATATGCTAATATGGATGAATGGATGGAAGGAACATTAAGTTGAACGGGATGGTGAGCGAGTCCAATGTTGAAAATGTAATGAAAGACCTTGAGAAAATACTGGCTAGACTCTTTTGGATAGGTGTAGATATAGGGTATTGGTGCTTCTTCTGAGACTTGTAATAAATTACAAGGATGTCGGTGCATTGTACAGTACAATCTAAAGGAAAAGAAAGGAGCCTAACATACGAGTATTTGAAAAATTCACAATGACGGAAAACCTGAGACTTCTAAAAAAATGTGATCAGTAAAAAATTCTCCTATTAGATCAATGAGCCGAAATTTCAATTTTACAAACTCCTATCAATATAGAAAAAGGCAAGAAGAGAGATGTTGAAGTTGCTACCCCTTGTTGGTGGATCTGCAGAACAACCTCATGCTAAAAGACAAAAATTAAATCCTCTTCCCGAAGTAGATTTTGTTCGGAAATTCACGATAGCTAGAGAAGAAGATTTGGATAGTCAAAAAAACGAGGTACGATCGGTGAGGCATCCACTACTTTACGAGAGAAAAAAAATTTCAAAAGCAACGAGTGTTGAAATATCTTCTTTCAAACCACCGGTTAAATATGCGAGAGAAATAAGAAAACCTTTATCGATATAAAAGCCAGGGAATGATCCCATAAGACTCGGTTACAGTCGGTGACTGAATATGGCTCCTAAGAATCAAGAAAGATTGATGTCGCTTATGACATTCGGCAAGGCAAAATGATAATGAGTCACTTCCAAACCAAAAGTGTACGGCGACCTCAAACAAGCTGCCAGTTATATTAGAACAAATTTTGAAGTCTTAGCAAAGGATATTCATCCTTTAGATCGATTGAGTTGTAAGAATACGGTGAAATGATCTATTCTACTGCGACGGAAGTAAAGCAATGGCAACTCGAAGTTGCGAGTTCTTTGGAGAACACTAATGCACAATTGCAGCTTGAAAAAGCCTCTTCTCGGGCCAAAGACAACATGATAAAGACATTGGAGGAAATAATCATTGGATTGGGTCACAATCCTAAATATGTAAAAGGTATAGAGGGCCTTAATCAAGAAAAAAGATGATGATATTGCAACTTTGAGAAAGCGAGTTGAAATTGCGAGCTTCAAGACATCTCCTGGCCCTGAAGAGATGATAAAGAAAAATTTTATGAAGAAGAAATGATGGACTTGCTTTTGGCTAGAATGAGCAACTAAATGAAACGAGAGAAAAGAGCTTGAATAGGCATTAAAGAACAAGTAGTCTACTATTCCGACGTCAACAACGAGAGGCAATTACGAGTACGGTACATCCTGGCAATTGACCAACGGAGCTATCACGGGTAAATACTTCCAATTTGAGTTGCGAAGAATTAATAAAGTCAATGAATGAATTGAAACTTCAAGTAACAAAACTCCGACACACAAAATTATGACTTATTAGTTAGAACAAAGATATGATCTCTCAAAAATGGGTATTTAGCGATAAAACAAGAGAGGAATAAAATATTAGAAAAATGGATTTAAAAGCATTGAAAGGATCTCACATTGGAGAAACCTTTAAAGGAAATAAATGAAATTATTTGGGACAACATTATCCAATCAATAAAGGATGTAAATTCTTCAATTCGAGATTATGTATGAACATAATGATTTAGTCCAAATTGGTATAGAAGAAATTCAAAGTACAAGAGAAGAATTGGGAAATAGGCACGAGGAAGCCAATCAACTCATATAGTTTTCTAAACACTCGACACTAGACACCAACTTGCGAACTTGGTATTCGAGGACGGAATTTGTAACAATTTTGAAATAAAAGGTTTTTACTAAGAGAACCCTTATACGAGAATCTAGAACGAAGGTGCTGAGATATGCAAGAAAAAGTAATTGCCTTGAGAAGAAAGATTTGATATTTTGTTGAAAAAAGGATTGCTCGGTCCTATAGTTTCGAGGGATAAAATAATGGACCTTGAAAGCTACGTTGAAAAATTGGACAAGTATGCGACAATCGGGCCAATTCTTGACGAGTACATCGGAAAGCGACATTGCCAACGAAAAAATCTTTGTAATGATTGGAAAATTTATTTTTTTATCTTGAGCATGAAGTAAAAAAGAGAATTTGTTCCAATTCGGCCTACCTTTCGGATATGCGGGGTGATGAAACATTGAGAAAACTTCAACGGACGAGGAATACCGAAAGATAAATGGTGGGAAGAAGCTATTTGGAACTTTTGTAAAATTTATCCTTATGAAATTTTGCCTATTTACTACGATATGCCATGATAAAAAGCATAAAGGTCAAAAGTGTATCGGTGAAAACAAAAGTCTTTCCAATTAAAGCAAGGCGGTCGAACGAGTGCGAGGATGGCCGACGCGGGCCAAAACATAGGGCACCATGTCAACATTCTCAAAGAAGGAAATAATATGACATCGTTCTTTTTATCTTATCTACGAGACCATTTGTCTCTATTTTTATTGTGTAACTTATTCATGAGTCGCCTAGATTATATCTCAATTTTTTATGAGATATTTTTTATATTTTATGTATAAATGCTCCCTTAATTATCTGTTTTACTAGTTTAAGCATTTTTTATTATTTAGTAAAATACTTGAATGCTCTTTATTGATAATCATGAATTTCCTCTTTGAATGTGTTGAAATATTCTTAATTGCCTTTCATCCATTTTAATTCCATCTCATTCGCTTTAAAGATCTAAAATTGTTCTCGTATTTGATTATCTTGCCCTGTAAAACCATCTTTTGTTTAGAAACTTAATCCGGTGAAGCCATCTTTTTGACTCCATATCCCAAATGGCCTAAATTACTTCAATATTGCCCTCGGCTATCGAGATTCCACCACCTAAATTCAATCAAAACCCTTGAACTTTATAACTAGCCTAATATCTTTCAAAACAAAGCTAAATTTTAAAGAGAGCCCTCTGCGGGAGTCTGATTGGCTGAATTATGTACCTAAAAGATTGGTTTGTGGTTACCTCGGACCCCTTTCCTCTTCTCTACAACTTCAAAGAAAATGCGGTGATAACATAGTTAGTGTTAGACTCCTATACCAATAGGTGTCATATTTCATGATTGACTTGATGGGCTATATAATATGTTCATACCTTTTCTTGTTGCAAGGTTTTCCATATTACCGATATTGATGGATCACCCCACACCATCCCACCCACTTTAGAAACGGTGAAAAAGGCTTGAAAACTTTTGAAATATCTCAAGATGAATATATGGGTGGTTCTTATGAATCAACCAACCATTCGAGGCTGTGCTCATCAATCCAAACCATGAGTATTATGTGACGATATTCAAGTAGGCAACGCTAGATAGGATTGCAAACTATGTTAGAGAAACCTAAACTCTCCTTTGAAAATAGGTGAAATGTGGCACCACTCGAGAAGTTGACATGTTCCAATTGGTACAAGTGGTAGAAAATTGGCATGCTAAAACAACGAGGTGATGCGGGAATGACATGAGGAGAAAATATCGAGAAAAAGCCCCAAATGCGGAGAACTAAAGCTCATCACCAACCTAAGATTGACAACTTTACATGATGTAACCTATGAAATCGTAAATGGAGAAATCATAGTAACAATAAAGTAACATGTAACAATAAAGTACGGTTCATCACAGGTGGTAATGGGATGATGCGAAAATGGAATGTACTTGTTTAAGGGTGCAAGGTATCCATTTCCCAAAATTTCAAATTGAGCTATACACTCCAAGTGACCTGCGAAAATGTGAAAACTTCTTATTTCTTATACGGGGAATGGTATTTGTAGGGGCATTCCTTTGGACATGTCACCTGCAAGAGAGGATGAGTTCCGAGCTGCAGCCCTCTACGAGGCTGCACTTGCAAAGAAATAATGAAGTAACACTTAGAAGTCTTTGACATACACATACTTGAAATTTGGTGTCTTGCGGAATAAGACACGTAAACTTTACGCGGTGAATAGGTGATTATGTGTATATGAAAGTTATGTATGTTCTTTGTTTAACACTTTATATCGGTTTTGTTTAGCATATCATCTTCAGCAAATAAAGACATCAAAATGATAAACGGTTCACCCCCTCCTGCGAGCTACATCTGCTTTGAATGACCTCTCAAACTAGGCTTGTCCTCTTGTATTAAAAATGCTACAAAGGCTAATACAAGAATAAGAGTGTCTCGAAAGACATGTCATTGTAAATACGAGAATCGAAGATAGGAATTAGCTAAACATGCTCTTTCCCAAACTAAACGGTGAAATTGTACCTTGTATAGTACTTTTCCCCAATTGTCCTTGGTGGCCCTTTAGACTTGCATGGAGAATTTCGAGGTGAAGATGACCTCAATTGGTTCTGAAACCTGCGCCATTAGAATACGAGGAAGATTAGAAATATCAGAAATAGACTTAAGATGCAAAAATGGATGAACATAGCACCCAAACGGCTCAACCTTGAAATGTGCAGTGACGAAAGCTTCACGAAGCTAAACAGTGAGAAGAATTCCTCAAAGGAAAAATGAGGCACGTAGAAATGGATTCGGAATGTTTGAAAAACTTCGGGAATGACCCTCGTTCCACATTCCTTGTTTGCACACAATTTGTGCGGCTCCCAAATGATTTGGCCCTAGTGGCTCACGGAACTTCCACGAAGCAAATCACTGTAAGCAGCCTTAGATGAGTGTGAAACACAGTGTCAATGGCTTCATGAGTCGAAGAGACCAAAATCAAAAAAAAATTCGTCTTCAAAAACCTCCTCTAGCGAAGTTATGCCACATTTGCCCTAAGCACTGTTTGGGCTAAAAAACCACTAAATGTGGAGCAAGCGCGATAACGAGCGCCAAATTAGCAAGGGCGCCAAAGAGCGGAACCACCAATATTATCCGCGCGGTTTGTTGGGCAATAAATATTACGGTTATATAAAAACACGTTCACATGGTTCGGCGGTCTTTCAAACGGTGTTTAATAAATACAAATGATTTATATTAAAAACCACCGAATAGCCATAATAAATTGGTTACCGCCCGAGCTGGCGCAACGGTTGGGTTGGTTCCCGCCGCGGGTTACATGGTAGAGGTGGCCCCTTTCCGGGCCAGCCGACGGTCTGCATAATAACGTGTCCGTCCGCACCATAAAACAACAAATGAACCGTGGCACAGTGGTGAAATGACGTATTTATGATTGTAAATTCGGGGTTAACTGTCGAGCCCATACAAAAGTTTTAAACGCCATTTTCAATTCGACCTTGGGGCCACATGGCGGCCTCTAGGGCTAGCCACGTGGCGCCCTTCCATTGGGCCGAAAAATGGAATATTCCCCGAGTGTTACGGAATATTCCACGAGAATATTCCGGAATATTGCATGGAATATTCTTTTTTAATAAAATTTTCCAAAGTCCGTTTGGCATTTTTTTTTAATGGAGGTGAAAATCTTCAAACTTGAATAGCACGCATACGACGTAGTTTTCGAGCTGTTCACGTGTAGGAATCGGGAAGACGAGCTCTGTCCCAGGTCGTTCGAGGGTTCAAACTAGTTGCGAGCACCTTCATTTTTGACCATTTTACGACACCCGGTGCGAGCTCTGATCACACCTCCCAAATGAGAAGCTTTTGGTCCCCAAAAACTTTCTTGTAAATGCGACTATTTGTGGTACGGCAAATGAGAGAATAACAACATCCTCTTCTCTTCGACCTCGAAAAGAATTTCTGAATTACTTATTTGTTCACATGGCGAATTTTGCGAATGAGCCATGTACTTGTGTCGAATCAGGCAAGTTTTCTCGCCATACCAATACGCCGCTTATAAAGGCTTGACAATCACACTTGCTGAACTTTGTACCCTCTTCACATGCCTTTCCAACTCATGGAATCTTACCTTTGCTTTGCCGACACTTCGTTCTACTGCACCAAACGACACAAAAGCACTTGTGCAACATATGACATCAACAACCGGTTGACAATGAGATGTGCTATACCAATGACACACAAAATCTGAACAAGTGTGCACACACAACGAGCACAAGTCGATAAACAACAAGATGCATCTTTACAAACACATGTATGTATCATGTATAATGAACTATATACGATTTAATAATTACATACAACCTCTATGTACATATGGAAACTTCAACTCTTCTTTTGAATACCCACAAGTACATCATCCCAAAAACATGGATGATCAAGAGCTGAACCAAAAGACATTGCAACCTAAGTGAGTATCATACTCATCTTTTACACCTCCATGGCGAAATTTTGCAACAACTAAGAAATTCCTTCGTGGAAACTTCCTAAACATGCAATCTTGCATCAACTTTTCAAGCTGACTACATGCATACCAATCTGAAATTTGCATGTACAAAATAGGTAATGACTTATTTGCAATAAGAATCATACTTCTCACCCAAGCCAATTCCATGGCGACTTTCTTTCTTAAAAATTTTCCTCATGTGAAACTTCCCCTTTCCACATCAATAATGGACTCCATAGATCTTATGGAAGTTGTCATTATAAAAATGAACAAAATAGCTTGACAAACTCAAACAACGAGTAGTTTCAGAATAATAAACGATCAATCTTCAGCCCAGCAGACACCTTTCAAGCTACATAATCAAGCTAGTGATGTCGGTCAAATAGGCACAATTTTCAATCACCATACGATAAATGGAATGTTTTCGTTTGGGGTGCGAGTATCCATTTCCCAAATTTCAAATTAGGCTATACACTCCAAGTGACCTGCGAAAATGTGAAAACTTCTTATTTCTTATACAGAGAGATAGGCCTTGGGGCATTCTTGGACATGTCACCTCTAAAGGATGAGTTCCGGAAGGCTACTGACCCTCTACGAACTCTGCCCTAAGAAAATAATGAAATAGCTTACTTAGAAGTCTTTGACATACACATACTTGAAATTTGGTGTCTTGCGGAATAAGACACATAAACTTTACGCGGTATGAATAGGTGATTATGTGTATATGAAAGTTATGTATATTTGTTTGTTTAACACTTTATATCGATTTTGTTTAGCATATCATCTTCAGCAAATAAAGACATCAAAATGATAAACGGAGTTCACCCCCTCCTGCGAAATTTCTGTCTCTGTTGGTTAAAGCCTCAACTAGGCTTGTCCTCTTGTATTAAAAATACTACAAAGACTAATACAAGAATAAGAGTGTCTCGAAAAGACGAGATGCGACGTAAATACGAGAATCGAGAAGATAGGAATTAGCTAAGTAATACTCTTTCCCAAACACTAAACAGTGAAATTGTACATATAGTGGCACCCCAAATTGTCCTTGGTGGCCCTTTGAACTTGCATGGAGAATTCCCGAGGTGAAGATGACCTCAATTGGTTTAGAAACCCTCTGCCATTAGAATCGAGAAGGTCGAAAATATCGAGAAATAGACTTACGAATCACCAAAAATGGATGAACATAGCACCCAAACGAGCTCAACAACGAAATGGCCACAGTGACACAGAAAGCTTCACGAAGCCTACTTGATGCAAGACGAAATTCCACTCAAGGAAAAAACGAGCGCAGAAATGTGGATTCGAATACGCCGAAAAACTTCGGGGAATGACCCTCGTTCCACATTCCTTCGTGCACAATTCGTACGGCTCCCAAGCTGATTTGGCCCTAGTGGCTCACGGAACTTCCACGAAGCAAAATCACCTGCAAGCAACCTCGGATATGTTGTGAAACACAGTAATCGATGGCTTCATAAGGTCGAAGAGACCCAAAATCAAAAAAAATTCGTCTTCAAAAAACCTCCTACGCAGTGTACATTCCCACTATTTACTGTTTGGGCTAAAAACCTCCACTAAATGTGGAGTAATAAATACGCTGACAGCGCTAAATTAGCGAGCGAAAAGGGCGGAACCACCAATATTATCAAGCGCGGTTTGTTGGGCAATTAATGTTATGGTTATAAACAAAAAACGCGTTCACATAGTTCGGTCTTTCAAACGGTGGTTAATAAATACAAATGATTTATGTTAAAAACCCACCAAAATAACCATAACAAAGTTGGACTACCTTGAGCTAGCAGCATGTGGTTGAGTTGCGGTTTCACGCCAGAGTTCTATGGTGAGGGCTGGCCCTTAGGGGTGGCCCCCTTTCGAGCTCCCAGCAACAGTTGCGTAACATTAATCCGTCCGCACCATAAAACAACAAATGAACCGCGTGGCTGTTGGTGAAAGCGACGTATTTATGATTCATGCGGTCGGGGGTTCGAAGCACATCGAGCCCATACAAAAGTTTTAAACGCCATTTTCAATTCGACCTTGGGGCCACGTGGCGGCCTCAAGACTGGCCACGTGGCGCCCTTCCGTGGCTGAAAAAATGAATATTCCCCAGAATATTCGCCGGAATATTCCACGGAATATTCGCGGAATATTCTTTTTTTAATAAAATTTTCCAAAGTCAAATTTGGCATTTTTAATGGAAATTGAGAAATCTTCAAACTTGAATAACTTATGCATACGACGGCCCGTTTTTGAACCGTTTGCGGCACGGAATCGGGGAAGGCAGGCTCTATCCGTTTCAGGTTCAAACTAGTTCTGAGCACCTTCATTTGACATTTACGAAAAAAAAAGTCTGAGCTCCATGATCAATCATGGTGAACAACGGAAAACATGCGAGTTGCTTACAATCAAATAGATGAAAAAACACATAAAAAAAACTAGATAATAATCATGAACAAACGTATTGAATTATATTTGTAAAGGAACACAAAAATGTGACATTACGAACATTGGCTTACAAACAAAATATCATAATATGAAAATACTGGTTGACAATTTATTGCTCTGGTGAAGTATTTGTACACCTTTGCCAAGTCAATCAAAATCCATCATTATCTATACAATAAATACAAGTAATTGATGTAGTATTTTTTACTCTAAGATGCATTCGATGATAATGTTATAACATATGTTAGAAATGTCAAAACATACTTTGAATAAGCTCCTCTTCGTTTCAAGAACAATTTATTGGGTGCATGAACTTGGAACAAGCCTCCCACAATATGAAAGAGTCATGACTAAGTCAACGGTGACTTTTTTTGTTGCTCTGTTAGATCGAGGGAGGTTTTTCTCCAATTAAATCGCTCAGATCAAATTATTCTCTACTAAACGAACCAACCACGTGAAGGTGGTAGCTCTTTTGGACCCTCCCCCCCCCCCCCCCTCACATCACTCTCAATTCCCCAATACCCAATCTATATTTAATTTTTTACTTTCATGAGCATAAAAAAAAATATTCAATAACTAATAAAAAAACAATTCAACAAAAAAGTCGCGAAACATTGCAATTAATGCTTGACAAAAAAATAGTATGATAAATGAGTTTTTTATATAACGCAAAAAACGTTCCAAGTATGGTAACGTTTGTCTTATAATAATACAATATTTTACATTATCGAATTTTCTTTTTCTTCTTCTATTTCTAAAGCTCTAATTACATCATCAATATCATCATGCTCTTTGCTCCTATTTCGTGCCTTTCAACACCTGCTAACGACCTGATTGCACTCGGTCACAATGTACGGTCTCATCCGGTGACGGGGCATCGCCTACAAAAACGAGATAATATTAAATTCTAGTGTCGAGTTTTTAAATATCATTGAACTAGTTCGGTAATATTAATAAAAAAAATTGCAATGAGATTATTTACCTGGTGCACCGATTGTCGCCAACGACCTAGTTGCGTAGTCACGATGTACGGTCTCATCTAGTGACGGGGCATTGCGTACAAAAACAAATAATATTAAATTTTAATTTTCGGTTTTAAATATCATTGAACTAGTTTGGTAATATTAATGAAAAAAATTGCAATGAGATTATTTCTGGTGCATAAGTTGTCGCCGGCCGACCTAGTTGCGTAGTCACGATGTCTTGGTCTCATCCGGTGATGGGGCATCGCCTACAAAAACATATATTAAGAAATTTTAATTGTCGGTTTTTAAATATCATTGAACTAGTTTGGTAATATTAATAAAAAAAATTGCAATGAGATTATTTACAATTGCACCGGTTATTGTCGTCGACGACCTAGTTGCGTAGTCACGATGTATGGTCTCATCCGGTGACGGGGCATAAACCTACAAGAAACGAGATAATATTAAATTTTAATTGTTAGTTTTGAATATCATTAGACGGGTCGGTAATATTAATAAAAAAAATTACCAATGAGATTATTTACACAATTGCACCGATTGTCGCCGTTAAATTTGTTATATATCTTCCTTTACGGTGGTAAGATCCCTCGGGAAACATTCTCTCATTTAAACAAAAAACGTTATAAGGACAACCCTCGAGGTATAATTAGAAAAAAATATGAAAGTGGAAATTAATTACCGTCACGACCCTCAACGATAGTATCATTGTCGGCCTGGTCCCCACTACAATGATCGGGTTGCACATAGAGATCATCTGCATACGGCTCTAAAACTAGGTTATTTGCCTCGTCGATAGTGTTTGCTCCCACCGGATTTAAACAAAGTTGTTAGACATTAAATTTATGGATGAAAACAAACATATTGAAAGGTTAATGTTTTACCTTATCCGACATTCTGGATCTTGGGACCTGCCCCAAGCTTATGCGATATTCAACTATGGCTTGATAGTCGAAATGGAAAGCGATATTTTTATCTTCCTCTGTAGTTTCTATTTCGAAGTCATCACCCTACATTACATATTATTGTGTATTTTTAATCATATTTGATACGATTACAAAAACGTTGGAAGGAGATACAATTAATTATAAGATGTTTAGCTACTTAATTACAATTATTGCGGCCAATTTCAAGTAGCCGCCTTGGCCTAGCTTGTGATGGCCCTTTTTTTCAATCCTAGCTTTGGTTGCCTTTGAGGTGTTAGGAAACCTAGCATCAAAAGATTAAAGTCAGATATGACGTAGCACACTTTTATTTTAGACATAGAGAAAATTAAAGCTATTGAATTAAAGTTGTAATTTACCTTGCGGGTCCAGTTTGCATTTTTCCTTCTTTCTTTGCCCTTTTCTCTTTTCCGTCATGGATGAGTGCTCTCCACTCACTCTCTGGAACTGTGAGAGGACGCTCATATCTAGGGTTAAATTGCAATTGCGTCCTATAGGTGTCCCTGGTATATTTCAAATATTTGCTGGCTACCCGAGCCACCGTTGTTCTGTCAAATGTGTCGACCCCAAAAAGGGCTTCTAGATAATCTAGAAGTTATTTTTTCAGGTTGGAATTCTGGGAATTCCACCCTGTGCGTATGGTTGGGCCAAAAATTACCAACGCATGGCTCTCTAGAAACCTGTAGAACTCATTGTTTCCTACACAAAAAAAAGAAGAAGAAGAAGAAGAAGAAGAAGAAGAAGAAGATATTATCATTAATTTAAAAATAAAAATCGTGATAAATATGTTTTAGATAAAGTACATGAAATAGTTAAAATATTAAAATTTACCTGGGAGTTGTACATGCTTTATAGGGACACCTTCATCGTTCACCAACAACGTGCCATTAATGGTCCCTGTGGAGCTGACACATGTAGCTCCAGGAAACACAATAACGTAGTTGGCCATATCACCCTCATCATTGCCAACACGTTCAACGGTTGGCTGGGTGTCTGCTTGGGCAGGGTGTGTTTCTTGGCTGGCACCTAAAGGAGTAGAAGGTGTATGAGAGGGTTGTTGGGCAATCTCTTGCCCTTGTGTCCCACTACCACCAACACCGGATTCAGCAAGTGCCAGAAAACGCTACATACAAAATAAATTTGTGTTAGTTTAATCAATGTAAAAATTAAAAATCAAACTATCACAATTCATCTCATGCAGAAAAAAAAAAAATATCCTTTTGAGTTTTTATTATTACCTGATATGTTTCTAGCTGGCTCATAAGTTGTTTTATCCTCTCTTCTGTTTCAGGTGTTTGAGGCGCGTCTATCAAAGTATTAAATTCCGACCTTGCATCTCGTGCCTTTTTTCGCAACAAGAACACTGGAGATAGGGATGAATAAAGCTCTTCCTCAAAGAGGGAATCATCAGGCGTACCATGGCTAGATGTCTGCATATTTGAACAAAATTAATATTATTTCAATTATTTAAATAACTAAAATACCCGAAGATAGAGCAATGCTGGCACTTTACATGTTCTTCCGCTGGCCTCTTTCCGCGATCATCCCGTCTCTGGGTTGTTCCTGCACTGCTCTCATCAGTCTGCCACATTGCAATAAAATTATAAATGTAAAAACTTGAAAACAATATCTAACTTAAAAACACAAAATGAAAACTGAAATAATTTCTAATAAGACACCGGACGATAGAGTTAGAGTTTCAAATATGCCTTGCATTGAATTCAATCCTGGAAACATGTCATTGCACATTAAGGCACCCAAACAAGAGACGAGTTGACAATGAACACCTTATTGAATATATTGTTGGAGCAACTTCTAGTAAACTTGTTGTGAAGACCTTGAGGACATTTTTGGAGCAACATTGTTGAAGCTGATGGTATAGCATTGTTGGAGACAATCTTGAAGGGCCTTGAAGTGAAGCTTTTGGAGCAACTATTGAAAATCCTTAGAGCATTTAAGTAAGGCACTTTCTATCTTCCATCACCTTTTTCCTTTCAATATCCTTTAAACGATTTTGTTGATATTTAATGTTTGAAATCAAGTTATAATTCCTTGATTATATGTGTTTGGGGACTTTCCCTTTGAAATTACCCAAAAATACCCTGGCAATTTTATCTTCAGGATGCATGTCTAACCCTATTGTTCAATATTTTTATTGATAGTAGTAAACATAGAGAGTTAGGGGGCTCTTGACTTGGTTTGGTTGGGCCATTAGATCCCTAAAATCTACTAGGGAGAACCCCCCTTGAGTTGGAGGAGAGCTAGCCCAAAGTGAAAAGAGGTTGGTGAGGTGACAATGGGGCTATTGAATTACACACGGTTTCACACTTTAGCTTTAGGACTTTATATTGAGAAGTGCGAGATTTTGCTATATCAATTCTCAAATTATTTACAACACTATTGTTAAGAACTAATAAGAAGTTATGTTGAGGATTCTTTGGGTATAAGAAACAATACCATTTAAAAACTAGAGTTCTCAGTCCTTGGCATTCCTTCACCTGGGCCTAGGGGCACACTAGAATAATTTCACACTAAACCATGCAAACTTAAAATTAACTTAACAGATCCATAAAGTAATAATAATCATAATTCCTAATTTCCTATTGTACGATATGATGCAAATTATTCAAACATGAAGCAATGAAGACATGCAATGTCTCAATTTCAAGATTGATGAACCAATACAAGAAGTTAGAAACTACAACTTTGATTCAATACTTTGTGTCCTAACTCCAGGAAGGAATCTAGTTTGTAGTACAGAACATGCATCGTGTATTATCAATTCTTAATTGACAACAACTAAAGGTCATCTACCTCATCAATTCCTTCCCATTTTGTGTTTTTATGTTAAATTCCTTATAAAAGTGTCAAATTTCTCTCAAAGTAAGCAACCACTGAATAAAATAAAAAATAGTTGAGATATGATTGAGAAATGGTCATTTATTTCTTGAAAGGATCTTCACAATTTCTTTGGTTGTTTTTCATCTCAAGAAACAAGAAATGACCTAAGAAATTATCATGATGTAATATAAGAAACAACACGGTGCAATGGCCATTTTCAAAGCCAAATGATGTCCATTGAGGACATGGCCTTTATTTGGTTCCTGTTTCATAGGAGTTTCGGGTAGAAATGGAACTTTGTTGTACCATTTCCAGTAGTAAAAAGGGAAAACCTTATTTTTCCATGGGAAATAATTTACCTTTCATTTTTCAAGATAATCTAAATCACAAAAATATGAACTATACTGCACACATTCTTGGATAATGTGAAAGTGGAAAAGGAATACCCTACACAAGTGATGCACACATGTACATTTGAACACTAATAGATTTTTGTAGTTGAAATGCAATGCTTTTTTTCATTTAAATGTAGGATTTTTAAAGCAGGGAGAAATAATGGCTGCCAAATTAATAAGCGTTTCTTTGGGAAAAATTTAAATCTTGTATTGGGTGATGAAGATAATAGAGGGTATTGCATCTTGATTCTTGAAATCTAGATAGAACCCTACAGCATAACACAATCTAATGAAATTGACCAAAAAAACCCAAATAGAGTCAACCCTACTATAGGAGGAAGGGCCTGCAGTAAGAACTTACCATTTTGCAAGAGCTGAGGGTGAATGTTGTTCTGCAAGAGCTGAGGGAGAATGTTGTTCTGCAAGAGCTGAGGGAAAATGTTTTTCTGCAAGAGCTCGGGGTGAATGCTGAGGGCGAATGCTGTTCTGCAAGAGCTCAGGGCGAATGCTGAGGGCGAATGTTGTTCTGCAAGAGCTGAGGGTGAATGCTGAGGGCGAATGCTATTCTGCAAGAGCGGAGGGCGAATGTGCGTGTGATATCAGACGTTAATGTAGCACACATGTACATTTGAACACTAATAGATTTTTGTAGTTGAAATGCAATGCTTGTTTTCATTTAAATGTAGGGTTTTTAAAGCAGGAAGAAATAATGGCTGCCAAATTAATAAGCATTTCTTTGGGAAAAATTTAAATCTTGTATTGGGTGATGAAGATAATAGAGGGTATTTAATCTTGATTCTTGACATCTAGAGAGAACCCTACAGCCTAACACAATCCAATGGAATTGACCAAAAAAACCCAAATAGAGTCAACCCTACTATAGGAGGAAGGGCATGTAGTAAGAACTTACCATTTTGCAAGAGCTGAGGGCAAATGCTGTTCTGCAAGATCTGAGGGCGAACGCTGAGGGAAAATGATGTTCTGCAAGAGCTGAGGGCGAATGCTGAGGACGAATGATGTTCTGCAAGAGCGGAGGGCGAATGCGCACGTGATATGAGACGTTAATGTAGCTATTGCGACAGATACGAAACAATAAAATCATTTTTATGTAGCACGCATATAAGTTTCGTATTTTTATTTAGCACGCATATAAGTGTCGTTATACCGATGGCGGAAAAGGCGTCGCTATTGTGACGAAGGCCTCCAAACGTCGCAATTGCGACACTTAGACATTGTGTCGCACTTGCAACGTTTGGAGGCAGTCGTCGCAATAGCAACGCTTTGGGCCATAGTGTCGCAATTGCGACGTCTTCCTCTAAAAATCGCAATTGCGACACTTTTCTAAGTGTCGGTATTGCGACACTTTCCTATAAACATTGGTATAGCGACGGTTTCGGGCGGGATGGAAAAAATTTGGGGAAATTTCCGACATTTGGTCAAAAGCGTCGGAACCAAGTGTCGGAATTTCCGCCAAATGTAGTAGTGATTGGTTGATTAATATTTTATCTAAACATGATATCAAAGTGTGTTGATGAAAACAATGGAATAAAATGATTGTGACTTTTGCAAAGGATAGATTATGTTTAACACTATGGTAGGTAAAAAAATAATGGTCTATGAATATTGGGGAGTGTGAGTTATAGGATGGTGCACTGGTGATTACATTATTATTGTTAGTTTTTTCGTGCTAATTTCATTTTCAGATTTAAAATTTACTTATTGATCTCATGCTTGACGTACATGTCTCCTTGTTGCTTATGTGTGTCAAAAGAGTAATTTAACTGAGTTTTTATGAGTGAATTCAAGAGAATAAAGTATGAAATTAAAATGTTGAAGAGTAGAAACATAAAGAACAAAAAACCATCACAATTTATCCATTAAAACATAGTTTGATGAAGGAGTTCACCCCTCCTAGGCCACATCTCCTTGGTCCATCTTCCATGGCTTAGGCCTCTGTATTAGCTCAATAGTGAAAAAAATACTATTTACATGCATCAAATGCCCCTAAAACATATTCCAATGAGTTCAAAATGTCGAAATATATCAGAAATGACTATTCATTTACTCAATTTGGCCTTCACCTAATCTAGGCATGGTCTTCCTTCCTGGTGGCCCTGGGCTTCAAAATTCTTCAGTGACAAAAACACATATAGAATTCCTCCTCTACCTCTGTAACATGTTCCAATGTGTTCATAGCATGCTGATCTACTATGAATGACTCTTCCTGAGCCAAAATTGGTCAAAAATTTCTCAAGATATGGTCTATTAATTTTTTCCCTAGATTCCTCCTCCAAATCTGGAGAAGACTCCAGATAGCTCCGCCAAACTGGTAAGTCCACCGAAAATGGTGGCACATCCTAAAACTCTGCCAACTTAATAATGAGTTTAATTAAGA
Organism: Pinus albicaulis; assembly: GCA_034641835.2. Taxonomy (NCBI): domain Eukaryota; kingdom Viridiplantae; phylum Streptophyta; class Pinopsida; order Pinales; family Pinaceae; genus Pinus; species Pinus albicaulis. Next base: position 420,668,269 of record CM076577.1, read on the forward strand.
CTAATCCTAGATTAAAGGCAGATAAAATGCGCACTAAGTGACTTTAGTTTGTGTGCTTGGTTAAGGTTATGTGGCAAACTCATATGGGGAGGAGGGTTGGCCCCCTCCCTTCCGCCATAGAAGGTACACATAAGCCTTCAAATACATTTTCTCCACCAATGTATAATAAGTATCACCCACCAGTCTGTTTGTAAGAGCATTGAAAGGTTTGGGGGGACGTCATGGGTTCGACCCTGACCTCCGCTCCTGTGCATATATTTTTCCCACTTAATAATATGCACCATCAAACCTTTGAACTTCAAACTTTGGTTTAAATTGTATACGCTTCGTCCAACCATAAACGTTAACTGAGACCTTTGGGTTAATAAACCATATAACTTTGGAATATGAAATTATATATGTGGAATTTGCAATATATATAAGGTTTGGATTAATAATATATATATATATATATATATATCCAACCTGAATACATAAAAAAATAATTCCAACACATAATAATTCAGCATGAACCCAAATTCGACCTTGCAGGACATTGGGCAATTTCACCTTCTCAAACCCAAACCAGCGAATCTTGCAGTGACATTTGTCACATTGCCACTGGGCTAGAACTAGAGAATATTCCCCAAATATACCTGGAGTGCTAACTGGGCTACCATGTCATCAACCTGTCACTAATATGATTTTTTTTTTTTTAATTTGCATGTTCTAAACAGCGGTCAGCAGGCTATAAATTCTTCATCCGAACTCAGTTTTTGACAGAATGAGTTGTTTTGGAATCTTGGCAGCAGGCCGGTCGTTGTCGTTCAGTTTCCAATCAAATCCAAGCACTTTAATTTTGAGATAAATACTGAGCCTTTGATCATTCCTCCCCACTATAAGCCTTTTGGACCCCAAAATCTCTCTCATTACTAATGATGTAGATGAGGGTATTGTTCCCTCACCCTTCTAATCTCTATCCACTGAAATTTTCCCAATTTCATCAATTGGATTTTTTCACAAAAATTTAACTTTTTCTGTGATTCTTGCGACCTTCTCTTGTTCTCTTTGAAACTGTCATGTTGCAAGCTTTCTGAATTTTCATGGAAGCAAGCTATTCTTTCATAAACCATCTTGTTCCTACCTTGGTCATTAATCAAAGGAAACTTAAAAACTCTCACCTTGCACATTGTCACCATGGCGATTTTTAGTTGATCTCACTTTGTACTTACGTCGAATCTTGACCAAGTATCTTCGCCATTTCCATGTACCTTTTGGAAACCATAAAAAAGAATTTGTGGAACCCATGCCTTATTTTCCAAGATGCTTTGTCACTTTCTCTTTCACCTTTGCACTCTCTTGCACTAGCATCTTGTTTCCAACACAGCTCAACACTGATGTTGATTGCTGCAAATTTTTTACATATTTTTCGCCTCCTTTCAAAGGAAACCTGTTAAAATATTGAAACATATCATTACAAGCATAAGCATATTTTTGAAAACTTTGATTCAAAACATCTCTTTGTTTGATCATCAACAATGTCAAATTCTAACTTGCATTCACTATCCTCTTCATTTCTCCTGCATGTATAAGAGGAAAACCTGACTTCTTCTTGTGTGCTCAATTATGTACTCAATACCATATTTAAACAAGTGATACTTATTCTCATGGCAATGAAATGCTGCTTTCCTATCATGTAGATAAGGACTTCCCAATACAATACCTGATATCTCAAGCGGCACCACATCAAGTTCAACTTCATTAAGAAAATTTGCATTGATGGCGAATCTTAGTAAGCACTTCCTTGTAACCTGCAAGCTTGAATTATTTCATATCCAACCCAAAGGATATGGTCTTGGATGTCTAATAGTTTCAAGGTCTAGCTGCTTAACCAAGTCTTTGGAAATCAAGTTAGCTTGGGACCCACTATCAAAAAGTGTATCAATATTGGTATGTTTAGAGATAACTCTAATATGGAAAATTTATGTTCTTGTATATTCATCATGAGTAGCATTTGAAAATTTTAAGTACTAGTGCTTGAAAAATGTTTACATTTCAAACCCATGGATGTAATCTTTGTTTCATCTCCTGAATATGAACCTAAGTCATGTTCAACTATAGCAACAATTTTTCCTTCTTCTTTGGCTTTCAATTTGTTTGGCTTCAACTCTGGATGAAGTTTCCAACAATGGTCTTCATCATGGCTTGTCTTTGAATATTTTTTGCATGTGAGTTTGTCCTTCTCTCTTTCTACAAAGCTATTTATTTTTCCTCTTCCATAAAACTTTCCCTTTCCTTTTCCCTCACTTTCACTTTTCTCATATATGTTGTGTTTCCCTCTTTCCTCTAAGTGTGTGGCTACTACACAAAATTCATCAATGTTTGTGGGATTAAACATGAGTATAGTGTGCCTAAGGTAATTGTACAAACCCCCAACATACTTTAAAAATGTTTCTTGAGAATATATGTTAATACCCAAAATAAGAGCTCTTCTCCTAAACTCATCAGTATAATCTTGCACACTTTTCCCTTTCAACTCTCTAAATTTTTTCCAATCCATAATTTCCTTTTGCATGTAAGATAAGGGATATAATTTCCTTTTAAAGGCGGCAATAAAACTTGACCAAGACATAGAGATCTTACTGTAGTTTTTAATATCCTCTTGAGTCCTTGCTTCCCACCATACAAGTACAGATCCTTCCATCCTCAAAGAAGCCAATTGAATCTTTATGTCATCCTCATGAAGGTTATTAATCCTACAGTACACCTCCAATTGACGTATCCAATTTTCCAATATTGCTACATTTACCTCTCCATTATACATTGGAAGCTAAAATTTGACATCAAGTTTAAGTAAGGGTGTTTTTCCTTTTCTGATATTTGAGTGAGTATGAGTAGTTTTTGTGGTGGAAGTGGAAGATGATGTTGATGGAGATGATGCGGATGATTAATATGGTGGAGATGGAGGTGGATTTCCTCCACTACCCTTTGAAATATTATCTTCATCCTTCTTACCATCTGAAGTTCCTTCTCCATGTGGAGGCTTAGAACCTTCTCATGTCATCCCAGCAGTAAATGCATCAAACATAATTGTAACCATCCTCTTTATGTCATTAAAGTCTCTCTTGACATCATCCTCATCTAAATTTCCTTGAGTCTCCCCAACACTTGACATGATGGCTATGGATTCAAGATAAAACTATGATGCGTGTACCTCTTCAATTAAATCAGCTTCTTGTACAATTTTTACCTCTTCAATATCATCTTCTTAAGACAAAACTTGAGGTTATTCAAGTGTAGCTATGAGTGGAATTTTGGGTGAATATGGTGCTCTTTTATCTCTCCTTCTTCTGGTCCTAATCTCAGGACTTGTAACCAACAATTTCCCTTCACCTTTCTACAAATTTAACCTTGTTAGCATCACAAATTTACAATCATTAAACTTTCACAAAACTCAAGCAACTATCAAGAAAATAACCTTGCCTTTCAACCATGCTCTGATACCAAATTGATCTGATTATGAATGTTATTTTTGTTGTGCTAATTTCATTTTCAGATTTAAAATTTACTTGTTGATCTCATGCTTGATGTACATGTCTCCTTGTTTCTTATGTGTGTCAAATAGGTAATTTAACTGAGTTTTTATTAGTGAATTCAAGAGCATAAAGTATGAAATTAAAATTTTGAACAGCAACAACATAAATAACAACAAACCATCACAATTGATCAATTAAAACATAGTTTTGATGAAGGATTTCACCCCTCCTCGTCTAAATCTCCTTGTTCCAGCTTCCATGGCTTGGGCCTCTGTATTAGCTCAATAGTGAAAAAATTATTTTTTACATACATAAAATTCTACTAAAACATATTCCAATGAGTTAAGAGTGTCGAAATATATCAGAAATGACTATTCATTTACTCAATTTGGCCTTCAACTGATTTAGGCATGGCCTTCGTCCTAGTGCCCTAGGCTTCAAAATTCTTCAAAGTGACAAAACAATTTGTAGAATTTTCTCCTCTACCTCTACAACATGCTTCAATGTGTTCATAGCATGACAATATACTAGGAATGACTCTTCCTGAGCCAAAATTCGTCGAAAATTTCTCAAGATATGGTCTATTAAATTTTTCCCTAGATTCCTCCTCCAAATTCGGAGAAGACTCCAGATAGATCCGTCAAACTGGCAAGTCTGCCGAAAATGGTGGCACCTCCTAAAACTTTTCCAAATTAACAATGCTTTTAATCAAGACAAATCTTGGATTAAAGGCGAATTAAATGCACACTAAGCGTGTTTAGTTTGGGTGCTTGGTTAAGGTTATGTGACAAAGTCATATGGGGAGGAGGGCTGGCCCCCTCTCTTCTGCCATTGAAGATACACGCAAGCCTTCAAATACATTTTCTCCACCAATGTATAACAAGTCTCACCCTCCAGTTTGTTGGTAAGAGCATTGAAATTTTTGGGGGGAGGTCACGGGGTCGACCCTAACCTCTGCCCCTGTGCATATATTTTTCCCATTTAATAATATGTGCCATCAAACCTTTGAACTTCTAAATTTAGTTTAAATTATATACACTCTTTCCAACCATAAATGTTAACTCATACCTTCAGGTTAATAAACCATAGGTTTAATAAAATATGTGGAATGGTTATCTCGAACCTTTGGGTTAATAAACCATATAAATTTGGAATGTGAAATTATATATGCAGAATTTGCAATAGATAGAAAGTTTGGATCAATAATAATAATATATATATCCAACCTTAATACATAAAAAAATAATTCCAGCTCACAATAATTCAGCATGAACCCAAATTCAACCTTGGAGGACATTGGGAAATTTCACCTTCTCATACCCAAAATGGCGAATCCCTGCAGTGAAACTTGTCACAATGCCATTGGGATAAAAATGTAGAAGATTCCCTAAATATACTTGGAGTGTTGATTGGGCTACCATGTCATCAACCTATCACTGTTCTGCAAATTTTTTAAAAAAAATTGCCTGTTCCAAACGGTGGTCAGAAGGATATAACTTCTTCATCCAAACTCGATTTTCAATGAAACGAGTTGCATTGGATTCCTGGTGATGGGTCAGTTTCTGTCGTTTAGTTTCCAATAAATTCTAAGAACTTTCATTTTTTAGCTAAATACTGAGCCTCTGATCAACTAGTATAATAACCAAGCCACAAAGATATAAATATTTAAGATTTGTGGGTAAATGATATCATGATGATTGTAATATATTTTAGCTAGATATGTTGTATTTTAAATGATATTTCTTTTTTATATTTTATGACAATAATGAAGGGTCGATGGACTCCCTTACAATCCATTGAGTGAGGAGTGAACACCCTCACAAGCATTTAATAATAAAATTAAAAGTTTGTTGTTTTCACCGTATGGGGTTTCCAAGGTATATTGGTTTATAATGATGTGGTTGCTTATTGTGCTACTTTTATGATGTGGATTCCTTACATGAGTTGATGTTTATAATATCAAGTATCTATTTAAATAATCTAGTTAAAGGAATCATGAAAATGATGCAAGGTTACATCAGAAAGTTTATGTTAATATGCTACAACAGTGGTTGTTAATGGTTATGTAACTTACTATTCCTTTACTAAAGTTACTATATTTGATGATGAAGATTATATCTAATGGTTAATGAGGAATCTATAATAGTAATTCAGAAATTTATCTGTGAGTAAATTGTGTAAAAAAATGATAACTCCATGCATTTTCATGCGAGGTTATCGGTGGATGTTACATGGATGGTCTCATACTGACGTATATGGTCAATCTCATACTCGCGTGACATAGAGTCAATCTCATCCACAACTAGGTGCACCATAGGGTCTATTCCATCTACTATCACTAGGTACACCTAAGGGTTAATGGGGAGACATAACCAAGAACATCATAATATTTTACATAACATGTTCACATGCTTTGCCAAGTGAGTTGCAATTTTTCTTTTAATTACATAAAACAGAATGATTGATAGTATATGATGTTAATTCATTCTATGTTCCATGTGATATTTAAAACGAAATATATTAATAACAAAATATATTTTACCGATAAGCAAAATGTATCAATGTCCATATTAAATAACATAATTTATATCTACTTTATAAACAAAAAAAGGACATAATTTAAGTTAAAAAATTTCTTATATTTTCACTTTCATAACTAGGGATATGTGTAATTTATTTTATTTTTAATATGGAGTTGATATATAATATTTTAAAAATATCAATAAAAAATAAAAGTTTAAAGTAGGATATAAATAAAATATTTTAATACATAGATTGAGTAAAATATTTTAACACATGAAATATATATAACATTGAGATAATTCTTAATCCATTAAAAGTTATTTTCTAATTCAATGTATGCTTAATCTAGATTTAATATGTAACATTTTAGAATATTTAAAAAAAAAAAAAAACAATAATTTATAATAAAATATATTAATCAATTAATTTAAAATATTAGTAATTGTATTTTATTAATTTAAATAAAAATGAATGTTTTGTTTTCATAAAAAAGTAATAAATTAATTTATTTAATATAAGTTTTTTAATCAAAAATAATACATATATTTTATAGGAGTAATAAATTATTAATTTTTTTTTTACTAGTGGAATTAGCAATCTATATGGTCTCATACTTACTTATGGGTCAACCTTGTACTCACATGATACTGCTTTGGTCTGTTACTCAAGTGACATGGGGCTTATTTTTTTGGATGGTCTCACTGCTGCACGGAGTAGATGTGACATAGAGTGGATTCGGTCCACTACTAGGTGCACCATAGGGTCTATTTCATTGGGTTAATGGGGAGATATAACCAAGAACCTCATAATATTTTACATAACATGTTCACATCCTTTTCCAAGTGACTTGAAGTTTTTCTTTTAATTAATATATAGGAAGAAATGTCATTTCTTTGCTACGAGAAAATAGTATTATTAATATTATAAGATCAGTAATCCATTCTACATTCATATTACACGTGATATTTAAAACAAAAATAAGTAAAATATTTCAATGCCATATTAAATAACATAATTCTATATCTACTTTATTAAAAAAAAAACAAAAAAATACTAAAATAATTTAAATTAAAAAAGTTCTTATATTTTCACTTTCAATAAATGGAAAGATGTGTGATTTATTTTATTTCTAATATGGAGTTGATATGAAAGATTTTAAAAATATCAATAACAAAGAAAATTTTAACATAAGTTATAAATAAAGTAAAAAAAAAAAAATGAACACGTGAAATATATATAAAAAGAGAAATATTGAGAGAATTCTTATTCCATTGATAGTTGCTTTCTAATTCAAAGTATGCTTAGTATGAATTTGATATGTAATATTTTAGAAAATATTAATAATAAAAATAATTAAATGAATGCATACAAGAAAAAACTAAGAGGAGGCATGTTTTAACATTTTAATGTGGATAACGCGGCTAAAAATAAATATTTCAATATTATCTACATATGCATGTTTTAACATTTTAAAGTGGATAATGTGGCTATAAATAAATATTTCAATGTTATCTACATATATATTATACCAATCTAGATTCATCTTAATTCTAGATCTACCAAGCACCTAGAGGGATCAAAGCTCTTTTCTTTTTAAATTTGCAACAAGAAATAATGAAATTGACAACCAGAAAGGACAAAAAATGCACACACACTGGTGTGGAATTTCAGTCACACATTGGTGAGAAATTCAGCTACACATTAGTGCTAAATGTGGGCATCTAATTTATTTTTCCCTTAAATAAACTGGACAATAAATTGTAATTTCATCTCATAAAAACTTGTATCAGTTAACTAAGTCATGAAGACTGAGTTAGCTCAATAATTTCGAGATGAGGATCTAAGATGATGCAGGTAGAGTGATTCTAATATTTTTGGGGTCCAGTTGCAGTTGTAGCACTAGTGTGGTGTGAGTGTAATTAGTTAACTAAAATTAATTGAGTTAAAATCAGTTTAACTAGTTCTAACTGAGTGACGAGCTAGTGAGAGGTCCAGTGAATTAAATTAGATTTAATTATCAAGTAGTGATCAATTAGATAAGTGATGATTCGTTATTAATAGTTGCATGCATGTCAGTTCTGATGAAGACCCAGTTGAGACAGAGGTTAAAGGGAAGATAACTATCAGTTTTATTATTAGAAAATTGCTCAAGCACAATTATAAAGCCACAGGAAGGCCATGATAAATTGCATAATCAAGGAGGGTTGAATTTTCTATTTAATAGGGATTTATTTCCATAGGGATTGTGTAAGAAAGGTTGGGCTTAGCAAAGGCTGAGAATTGGCTAAGTGTTGGTCAATTTTTCCTCAGAATTGCTAGTCAGTTTTGTGTGAGTGCAGGATTTTCTCAGTGTGAGAAAGCTTTGTATTGCTTCATGATTCGTTGAATTTGTAAAATATATGATAAAGGGGTTTTGAGCAGGTTCTTTCCTCAAGAACATCTTGTGTTGTGTGATTGATAATTTCTTTCTCTTACTTGCATGTGATTGTGCGATCATATTTTATATTCCACAAATATTGTAGAAGGATTCAGTATCTTGTTTTATTACATCACAAGATCGGATTGAATCCATTGGTATATAATTTCTATATAATTTATATATGGTATGAGAGAAACAAGAATCACAATAGAAGAGAAGAAATCGAGTTTGTCTTGAACAGGTTCAAATTTGTAGATTTATTCTTCATGATCCAATAACAGATCAAGATGTATTTTAATGGCTTGAGACTCGAATATGCACTTGAGGGAAATTCGAATTATATTGCATGGAATTAAATGATGGAGGCGGTGTTGAAGGACAAAATATTGAAGGAATTCATATATTTTGATATTCCCAAGCCCGCAGCATCAAATGCCCAACTTCTTGATGCATGGCAGAAGAAGGTAGAAAAGACAAGAAGGATCTTGTTAGAGGGAGCTCGAGATCATATTGTCTTGAGTATCCATGGGAAGGAGACTCCATATGCTATGTGGAATGCCTTGATAGATATGTTTTAGAATAGCAATGACCACAGGAAATTGGATCTGAAGGACAAGCTCAGAAATATCAAGATGGAGGTGGGCGAGACTGTACCAACATACTTGGCAAAGTTCACTCATTGTCGAGATGAAATTACAATTTTGGGTGTGATAGTAGCCTGGGATGATTTTTTGAGCCTAGCACTTCTAGGCCTTCCCAAGAGCTAGCATAGTTACCAGGACTTTGTGAATGGGAGGGAAAACTTTCCAGACTGGGAGCGTTTTTGGTCCGACTTGGTAATAGAAGAGATAAGGTGGAGCACCAGAGATGGGACGTCTAACACCAAAAAAGCAGAAGATTGTGCATTAGTCAGAAAAGGAAAGAAATCCAAGGGTAAGAAGTCCCAAGTCAAAGAGGGAAAGAAATAATTTTCCAAGATCAGGTGTTCTCACTGTCATGAGCATGGGAACTATGCCTCGAATTGTCAATAGAAGAAGGCAAGCAAGAAGGAGCCTGTAGTTGCAGCGGGTGAAGTGTTGGATTCATAGTTTGAGCTTGATTTTACTCTCATTTCATGCATGGATAACATTGTAATGGTATGCATGTGTTATCTAGATAGTGGTGCCTCATTCCATATGTTATGGAATAGAGATATCTTCAGTGACTTGGTGGAGAAGGAACTCCAACAGAACATAGATTTTGGAGATGATGGGAGGTATAGCGCGACCGACATAGGTACAGTTACCTTTTAGAGGGAGTTTTGCTTCACTCTCAAACTAACAGATGTTTTGTATGTTCCAGGCCTAAGGAAGAATCCTGTCTCCATAGTGGTATTGGAAGATCGTGGTTATGATGTGATGTTTAGAAAAGGAAAGGTTTTCCTTAAACAAATAGCCACAGGACAAGTGAAACAAATCAGTGTAAGAGTGAAGAGCCTCTATGCTCTCGAGTTCGAGGATGCATGCAAATATTTGAGGAGAAAATCATAGGTTAGGGACTTGGTTGGAGAGAGGGAGAAATTCTCTCAACATACAGTCTCAGAAGAAGTCTCACAAGGTTGTGGAGTAGGCACAATTGGAGAAGCGTAGAGGAGACTGAGTGGAAGAATCCACTCAAGTACAGACCTCCAGGAGGGGGAAATTTCGAGCCATATGGTCAGAGGGAGTGCATGTAGTTATACATCCAGGTGAGAGGTGGGGCGATGTGCATATATAATCCCAAGAAGGAATTTGGGCAGGGTCCATTGAGCTGGTGTGTCTCATGGATCAAACCTAGATACGAGGATCCTAGAGTACAACAATAGCGAGAAGGATCAGCTAGATTGATGTAGTCAGATTTCAAGAAGACAAAAATCAGAGTGACATATGTCGAATACTCGAGTGTAGAATAGAGTTGGCACCAATGCAGAGGACATAGATGCAGATGTCAGCAACAGTGCAGAGAGTCCAGTAGAAAAGTGCAGCAGGATCCAACAGTCAGAAGACTCTAATGACATATGCATTATACTAATTTAGTTGTTTGGAGGCTATTCGTTTTCAAGAGTTGCAGGTGAAAACAACACTAGAGAAGTGTTGCATGCAGAACATTCCAAAGGTACTAGATCAGGATAGATTGAATTCCTTTCTTTTTGAGAGGGAGTGTTGAATTTGCAACAAGAAACAGTGAAAATAGCAACTAGAAAGGACAAAAAATGCACACACACTGGTGTAGAATTTTAATCACACATTGGTGAGAAATTCAGTTACACATTAGTGTTAAATGTGGGCATCTAATTTATTTTTCCCTTAAATAAATTGGATAATAAATTTTAATTTCATGTCATAACAACTTGTATCAGTTAACTAAGTCATGAAGACTGAGTTAGCTCAATAATTTTGATTTGAAGGTCTAATATGAGGCATGTAGATTGATTCTAATATTTTGGGGGTCCAGTTGTAGTTGTAGCACTAGTGTGGTGTGAGTGTAATCAGTTAACTCAAATTAATTGAGTTAAAATAAGTTTAACTAGTTCTAACTTAGTGATGAGCTCGTGAGAGGTCATGTGAATTAAATTATATTTAATTTAGAAGTAGTTATCTATCAGATAATTGATTATTCGCTATTAATATTTGTATGCATGTCAGTTATGATGAAGACCGAGTCGAGACAGAGGTTAAAGGGAAGATAACGATTAGTTTTATTATTGGAAAATTTCCTGAGCACAATTATAATGCCACTAGATTTCCATGATATATTGCACAATCAAGGAGGGTTGAATTTCCTATTTAATAGGGATTTATTTCCATATGTATTGCGCGAGAAAGGTTGGGCTTAGTAGAGACTGATAATTGGCTAATTGTTGGTCAATTTTTCCCGAGAATCGCAAGTCAGTTTTGTGCATGATCACGGTGAGATGATCAGTAGAGTGCCAGATTTTCTCGGTGTGAGAAATAATTGTATTGTTTCATGATTTTTTGAATTTTTAAAATAAATGATAGAGGGTTTTTAAGTAGGTGATTTCCCAAAGAACATCTTGTTTTGTGTGATTGATAATTTCTTTCTCTTACTTGCATGTGATTGAGCGATCATGTTTTATATTCCGCAAATATTGTAGAAGGATTCAGTATCTTGTTTTAGTACATCAAAATATCAGATTGAATCCATTGGTATATAATTTCTACATAGTATCATAGTGCCAGGAATCACATTAGAAGAGAATAAATCGATTTTGTCTTGAACAAGTTCAAATTTGCATATTTATTCTTCGGGATCCACTAGCAGATCAAGATGTCTTTCAATAGCTTGAGACTCAAATATGAACTCGAGGGAAATTCAAATTATATTTCATGAAAGGATAGGATGGAGGCGGTTTTGGAGGACAATGGGTTGAAGGAATTCATAGATTTTGATATTCCCAAACCCGCGATAGCAAATTCCCAACTTCTTGATGCATGGCATAAGAAGGTAGAAAATGTGAGAAGGATCTTGTTAGAGGGAGTTCAAGATCATATTATCTCGAGTATCCATGGGAAGGAGACTCCATATGTTATGTGGAAGGCCTTGACAGATTTGTTTCAGAATAACAGTGACCACAGGAAGTTGGCGCTGAAGGAAAATCTCAGACAGATCAATATGGAGGAGGGCGAGACTATACCAACATACTTGGAAAATTTCACTCAATGTCGAGATGAGCTTGGAAGTGTTGGTGTGATGGTAGCCCAAGATGATTTGGTGAGCCTAGCACTTCTACACCTTCCCAAGAGCTGGCATATTTACGAGGACTATGAATGGGAGGGATAACTATCCATACTGGGAGCGTTTGTGGTCCAACTTGGTAATAGAAGAGATAAGGCGCATCACCAGAGACAGGACCTCCAGCACCAAAAAATAAGAATATTGTGCTTTAGTCGTAAAAGGAAAGAAAGCCAAGGGAAATAAGACCCAAGGAAAATAGGGCAAGAGATACTTTTCAAAGATCAGTTGTTTTCACTCTCACAAGCATGGGCACTATGCCTCGAATTGTCCATAGAAGAAGGCAAGCAAGAAGGAGCCTGCAATTGCAGCGGGTGAAGCGTTGGCTTCATAGTTCGAGCTTGATTTTACTCTCATTGCATGCATGGTCAACACTGTAATGGGATTCATCTGGTATCTAGATATCGGTTCCTCATTCCATATGACAGGGGATAAATATCTCTTCAGTGACTTGGTGGAGAAGGACCTCCAGTAGAACATATAGTTTAGAGATGACGGGAGGTATAGCATGACCGACATAGGTACAGTTACCTTTCAGAGGGAGTCTGACTCCCCTCTCAGACTAGCAATTTTTTTGTATGTTCCAGGCCTAAGGAAGAATCTTGTCTCCGTAGTGGTATTGGAAGACTGTGGTTATGCAATGATGTTTATAAAAAGAAAGGTTTTACTTAAACACATAGCCACAAGACAGGTGAAACGGATAGATGTAATGGTCAAGAACATGTATGCTCTTGAGTTTGAGGATCCATGTAAATATTTTAGGAGAAAATCAGAGGTTAGTGACTTGGTGGTTGAGAGGGAGAAATTATCTCTCAACATGTAGTCTCAAAAGCAGTCTCACAAGGTTGTGGAGTAGCCACAATTGGAGAAGCAAAGAGGAGACTGAGTGGAAGCGTCCACTCTTGGAGAAGCGGAGAGGAGACTGAGTGGAACCATCCACTCAAGCAGAGACCTCTAGAAGGGGGAAATTTCAATCCAGATAGGAAAAGGGAGTACATGCAGCGATGCCTCCAGGTGAGAGGTGGGGCGATGTGTAAATTTAATCCCAAGAATAAATTTGGGCAGGGTCCATTGAGATGGTGTGTCTCATGGATCAAACATGGCTATAAGGAGCCCACAGTACAATAGTAGCAGGAAGTATCGGTTATATTAATGCAGTCAGATGTCAATAAGATAGAAATTAGAGTGACAGATGCTGAATACTGGAGCGCAGATCAGAGTTAGTAGTAGTGAAGAGGGCAGGGATGCAGATGCAAAAAACAGCGCAGAGAGTCTAGTAGACAGGTTCAATAGGATTCAACAGTCAAAAGACCCTGATGACAGATGCATTACACTAATTCAATTTTTTGGAGGTTATTCAATTTCAGGAGTTGCAGGTGCAAACAACACTAGAGAAGTGTTGCATGCATAACATTCCAAAGGTACTAGATCAGGATAGATTGAATTCGTTTTTTGTTGAGAGGGAGTGCTGAAATTTGCAACAAGAAATAGTGAAATTGGCAACCAGAAAGGACAAAAAATGCACACATACTAGTGTGGAATTTCAGTCACACATTGGTGAGAAATTAAGTTACACATTAGTGCTAAATTTGGGCATCTAATTTATTTTTCCCTTAAATAAATTAGACAATAAATTATAATTTCGTCTCATAACAACTTGTATCAGTTAACCAAGTCATGAATACTTAGCTCAATAATTTTGAGTTGAGAGTCTAAGATGAGGCATGTAGAGTGATTCTAATATTTTGGGGGTCCAATTGCAGTTAATGCAATAGTTTGGTGCATGTGTAATCAATTAACTCAAATTAATTGAGTTAAAATCAGATTAACTAGTTCTAACTGAGTGATGAATTAGTGAGAGGTCCAACGAATTAAATTAGATTTAATTCACAAGTAGTGATCAATCGTATAACCGATGATTCAATATTAATAGCTCTGCGTATGCCGCTTTCCGATGAAGACCTGGGGTTTCTGGAGACAAAATACAAAGGGAAGATAAGGGTAAACTCATGAAGTTGGGTTACACTTTTGTGAGAATCGAGGGCAAAAAACTTGTTTTCTCAATAATTCGGCCGAACTTTTATAAATGTTTGGCCAAACTATTCAAGAGTTTGGCCGAACTTTTGAAATTAGTTCAGTCAAACCCATTCTTCTGTTTACATTGGCAGTGTACTGATGGTGTGGGAAAACAGATTTTTGGCCAGATATGGGAAAATCGACAACAAAATTTTGGCCGAACTTTTAAAATAGTTCGGTCGAACTTGTATTTTATAAATATATCTGCCCACAATATTTTATAGGTTTCTTATTCACATCTATCTCACACATCTGTTTGTGTGGGTGTTGCTCTATTATGCTCTGTGAGGAGGTGATTTTTGTTGATTTGTAGCTGTGCCGCGACGATGAGGTGATTTTTGTTTATTTTCAGTTGCGCCGCCATGACGCAGTGATTTTTGTTGATTTTTGTTGATTTTGTAGTTGTAGTTGCTCTTTTATTTTTGTAATTTTGTTTTCTTGATTTTTTTTGTTTGAATTTAATTTAATATTTTCTGTTCGTAGGGAATTTGGTCTGCGTCTTCCATGACGTCTTCAGTGATCTCCCGACTTCTTCCTTGTTGTGAATTTCTACAAATTTCCAGGTATGAAATCTTCTGAAATCCTATCATTGAAATCCTCTATTAAACATTAGTTGTTAAATAATATTATATAGGGGAAAATAATAATTAATGACTAGAGTGAAACTCTCATCTAAACTAAAACTGATTATGACATTTGGATTCACTGTTATGACACCCAACAAGTGATTTGAATTATTTTTTCCAACATATTAGAAAAAAAATAAAAATTAATTTATGTGATTAAAAACACAAGAAAAACCATGAACGTGGGCCAATAACCCACAAACTCAGATAGGATTTGAGCCATTAGTAGTTGTATGGACCCGATCACAAAAATAGTATCTATCTCCATATATGTTTGGAAACCATGTGAAACTCCTTTACAAGGATTTCATATGGTTCTCGAGATAACTATATGAGAAAGAAGACCACGCACTCTAAAAGGCTGACAAATCGATGGAAAATTAGAGAACAGGAAATTGAAAAATTATGACAGAGGTCATGATTCATGATTCATCAAGAATATTATGTTATCTGCATGAGTTGATCATCCCTAGAAAAGACAGAGTGGCTGTCATGATCTCCGACTATTTTGCACAGAATAAACATTCCACCTTTTAATAATATTTTCATGAATTTAAGCCTCTACAAAAAAGATAATATTTCTTATCATATCAGAACTTCCTTCAAAAAATATGATATTTATTATCATATCAAAATTTCATGAGTTGATCATCCCTAGAAAATACAGAGTGGTTGTGATGATCTCCGACTGTTTTGCGCATAATAAATATTCCACCTTTTCATGATATTTTCATGAATTTACGCCTTTGAAAAAAAGATAACATTTCCTATCATATCTAAACTTCCTTGAAAAAAGATAATATTTCTTATCATATCAGAATTTCATGAGTTGATCATCCCGAGAAAAGACAGAGTGGTTTTCATGATCTTTAACAATTCTGTAGAGAATAAATATTCCACCTTTTCATGATCTTTTCATGAATTTAAGACTCTGAAAAAAAGATAATATTTCTTATCATATCAGAATTTAATCCTCTACAAAAAAGATAATATTTCTTATCATAATATTTTTTTAACTTCCTTCATGATATCTATGGTTGCTCACCTTCATTCAATATTGGGTAAAATGTTATGGTATTACCTTAATTTATATTCTAATTCCCTTTCCTAACTTTGATTTTAATTTTTACCTTGGAGATAAATCCTATCATTAAATATGATATTCATCCCTTCTAGGGAACTTAGTATTGGTTTCTTAGTGGTTTCCAACCCTTATGATGATGTGAGGTGGTGTTTGAGACATGGGGGTAACTTGTGTTTGCATGTGATGCTCATGAGCCATGGTTTCTTTTGTGGGTTATAGATAGTTTAGTTCTACCTCCTAAGATAAACTTTATAAAAAGCTTCCCTTTATTCCTTAAAGTAAAAATATATCTATACTAAGGATTAATGTTTATACGTATTTCTACCATATAAACTCTAATGATAATTAATCGTGTATGTGTTAACGTATAATATGAAATAAGCCCTTTTACACTTGGATTAGCTCTTAGGTCCATAGATGGGTGGGTTTGGGAATGTGGTTCACATGAAAAGTAGTAGGGAATGGATTTAGTGGAAACCTTTTATAAGATCAGGACTCCAATAATGAGAGAGAGAAAAAACCTTTTATATTCAATGTAAAACACATGAATTAACATACAATTGTGATATTTTCCCTTCTTTCCAACTTAGTCCATCCTTCTAGAGAAATCCCTTTTAATGAAGTAGATATATCCATAGTGATCCATTGATATTTTTTCACCAAATAATATTCCATTTTGGACTTATATATCTCAAAACTATGCTCATTGAATTTATTCATTTATATCTTTAAACTAATTGAAACAATTTTATTACACCATATGAATCATTTCAATATATCTCCCATTTTAATGGGGTTTATCACATTTCAAGAAAAGCACATTAGCCATAAAATTTTCCCATTGAAACAAAAAGTAATTTGATACAAAACATAGTTTTTAACCTTATATAGTTAATTGCTTCCAATAGATTTTTAATAAAATGAAAAATATTCAATGTAAAACACATGCACATTAACATATAATTGTGATATTTTCCCTTCTCTCCAACTTAGTCCATCCTTATAGAAAAATCCCTTTTAATGAAGAAGATATATCCATAGTGATCCACTGATATTTCTTCACCAAAAACTATTCCATTTAGGGCTTATATATCTGAAAACTATGCTCATTGAATTGATGCATCTATATATTTAAAATACTGAACTATTTTATTACACCATAGGAATCATTTCGATATATCTCAAATTCTAATTGGGTCTATCACATTTCGAGAAAAAAACATTATCCATAAAAGTTTCCCATTGAAACCAAAAGTGAGTTGATACAAAACATATGTTTTAACCAAGTATATAGTTAATTGTTTCAAGTAGATTCTTAATAAAATGAAAAATATTCAATGTAAAACACATGCACATTAACATATAATTGTGATATTTTCCCTTATTTCAAACTTAGTGGACATCCTTCTAGAAAAATCCCTTTTAATGAAGCAGATATATCCATAGTGATCCATTGATATTTGTTCACCAACAAATATTCCATTTTGGACTTATATATCTCAAAAATATGCTCATTGAATTTATGCATCTATATCTTTAAAATACTTGAAACTATTTTATTATACCATAGGAATCATTTCGATATATCTCCCATTTTAATGGGGTCTATCACATTTCGAGAAAAACACATTAGCCATAAAAGTTTCCCATTGAAACCAAAAGTGATTTTATACAAAACATAGGTTTCAACATTATATAATTAATTGTTTCAAATAGATTCTTAATAAAATGAAAAATATTCAATATAAAACACATGCATTAACATATAATTGTGATATTTTCCCTTCTTTCCAACTTAGTGGACATCCTTATAGAAAATCCCTTTTAATGAAGCAGATATATCCATAGTGATCCACTAATATTTGTTCACAAACAACTATTCCATTTTGGACTTTTATATCTCAAAACTATGTTCATTGAATTTATGCATCTATATCTTTATCTTTAAACTACTTGAAACTATTTTATTACACCATAGGAATTGTTTCGATATATCTCTCATTTTAATTGGGTCTATCACATTTTGAGAAAAACACATTAGCCATAAAAGTTTCCCATTGAAACCAAAGGTAATTTGATACAAAACATAGGCTTTAACCTTATATAGTTAATTGTTTCAAATATATTCTTAATAAAATGAAAAATATTCAATGTAAAACACATGCACATTAACATATGATTGTGATATTTTCCCTTCTTTCCAACTTATTCCATCCTTCTATAAAAATACCTTTTAATGAAGCAGATATATTATAGTGATCCACTGATATTTGTTCACGAACAACTATTCCATTTTGGACTTATTTATCTGAAAACTATGCTCATTGAATTTATGCGTCTATATCTTTAAACTACTCAACTATTTTATTACACCATAGGGATGATTTCGATATATCTCCCATTTTAATGGGGTCTATCACATTTCGAGAAAAACACATTAGCCATAAAAGTTTCCCATTGAAACCAAAAGTGATTTGATACAAAACATAGGTTTTAACCAAGTATATAGTTAATTGTTTCAAGTAGATTCTTAATAAAATGAAAATTATTCAATGTAAAACACATGTACATTAACATATAATTGTGATATTTTCCCTTCTTTCCAACTTAGTCCATCCTTCTAGAAAAATCCCTTTTAATGAAGAAAATATATCCATTGTGATCCACTGATATTTTTTTACCAACAAATATTCTATTTTTGACTTATATATCTCAAAACTATGCTCATTTTTTCCCAAAAACATTATTTTGGGACACTACCCCTGAACACCTGTGTGTGGGGAATTTTTCGTCTATATGAAACTCTAAAGTGGGGGTCCTTTCCGCCCATTTTATTCCCACCACTATGCTTAGAAAAATATATAGTGCATGGGGGTATTCACATAAAGAATGTAACACATACCAAACATCCTATAATTCTCCTTAATGTGACCATCAAATGTTGCAATGGTTAGAATTATTTCTACTACCCTTGCATGGATGTGTAGTGGCTATTTTATTCTTATCCTCCTATTTCCAGTTCTTTTTCACCTCCTTCAAAGCTTCTTGGTGCTATTTTTTCTTCAAACCACTTAAGTACCATTTATTTTGGCCTATGGTTTCTAGATAATGTGTGTATACACATGGCTCATACATTATCCTTAGCTTGGAAAGAATCACTTGTTTTTGTAGATGGTTATATAGACCCCACATATACTTAAGGATTACATTTGGGCTCTTGGGAAATATATCCAATAATATGACCATATTTTTGAACTTAGTACACTCTTATACACCCCAATGTCTACGTAAAGTAGTGTGAGTGATAACACGGGTCCTCTACACACTTCATAGGGTATAATTGGGACATGTAGTGTTAACTTCTACAAGTTCTATAGGCAGAGTCTGTAAAGGACCAGGTAGCCTCTGGATCTCATCTTTTATGAAAGGCGACATATCAAGTAAATGCCCCTACAATCAATCTCTGGAATAGATCTAAATAGAATTTCTTCATTTTAATATCCATAAACCACAACCACTTTAAGGAAAATTGTGTACATGTGTCATTTATCCCATAAATTCTTAGGCAAAGTTTTTAAAGCATACATGTCATGTTGGATTTCTCCCATTAACTTTAAAGCATGTTTTTATAAGTGCATAAAATAATTTTTCAAACCATGTAAATGTCAGTTCTCCCACAAACTAAAGGCTTTATCTCATTAATTCAAAGCAAACTTTAAGGCCTAAAAATTGAACCTAAAGTGGCTGAACTCTCATAGGATTTTGAACTTCCATAAGATTTTAGTCTTTCTATTGAGTGTTAACTTCTGCAAGTTCTAAAGGTAGAGTTTTTAAAGGGCCAGGTAACCTCTGGATCTCATCTTTTCTCAAAGGTGACATATCCAGTAAATTCCCCTACAGTCAATCTCTGTAACAGATCTAAATAGAAGTTCTTCATTTTAATATCCATAAACCACTACTACTCTAAGGAAAACCTTGTACATGTGTAATTTCTCCCTTCTCCCATAAACTTCTAGGCAAACTTTAAGGCATGTATCATTTCTATTTCATTTCTCCCACAAACTCATAAAGGTGTGACTTTTGACATAACTAGTTGTTTTAGTAAGTGCATAAAAACTGAACCTAAAGTGGTTGAACTTCCATAGGATTTTAGTTTGTTTTGTGTCATAACTTCTACAAGTTCTAAAGCAGTCTCTAAAGGGCTAGGTAGCCTCTGTATCTCATCCTTTCTTAAGGAATGTTATTGAACTAGATGTTATTTATGCCATAAATTTTAAGGAAAACTTTCATGCAAACCATGCATGAACCATGTATATGTGTCATAAATCTCCCTTAAACTCTAGGCAATGCAATCTTTAACGAATCTCATTTCTAGATGTGAATTATACCATAAACCTTAAGTCAAAATTTAAGATAAACCATGCACATTTCATTTATCTCATGCACATGTGTCATTTCTTCCATGCATTTGAAATAAATATCAATTTAATATATTTTTATTGAATTTATTTTTTTTCAAGGATAAAAAAATCCACTAAGTATGGTTGAAAAATGGAAATTATGCATATATGTTTCTTGCTATCCCAATCCAGAGAAAGTAGTGATTACATATGTTCTTTCCAATATTGCGACTAGCAAAGTCGTCCAAAGGAAAATGAATATACCAGGAATAACAACAAACAATGAGGCATATTATATTGCATTGATAGAAGGCTTGGGAACAACGATGGAGTATGGATCAAATAGAATTGTAGTTTTCACCAATTTTGAACTTGTGTGCAACCAGATGAATGGCATGTACCAAGTTAAGAAGGAAAGGCTAAAAGAAGTGCACGGAATAGCAAACAATATTGTTAGCCAATTTCAATTTTTTAGTATAAGACATTGTACAAATGTGAATAATATGTGTGTTGATCTATTACGTGGGGAAATGCCAATTCTAGATTCATCTATCAAAGATGAATTAATATATGAATTAGAATTATACGGGGCAATGCCAATGCAAAGTTCATCTCTCAAAGAGGAATTATTTTTTAGACGCTCTTCTTCAAAAATGCAAGATTCATCTCTCAAAGATGAATTAGTTCTGAAACACTCTTCTTCAAAAATTCAAGATTCATCTCTCAAATATGAATTAGTGTTGAGACGCTCTCCTTCAAAATTTATTGATGGACATTGTAACATATCTTGGATATGTGTGTGTTTTGTACTTATAAATGCGTCTTTTTTAATGACCATGTGTTTTTTTCAATTATATACCAAGTGTGTTCCAACCACACCATGTAAAGCGCAACTTGGTGAACTTCACATTTTTATAAAATTAAAATGCGAGGACTTCAACAAATTTTTAAGTGGAGTTTCACGCTTCTTTTTTAATCACCATGTGTTTTTTTTCAATTTTATACCAAGTGTGCTCCCACCATGTAAAGCGCAATTTGGTGAACTTGACATTTTTATAATTTTTTTTTCTTAAACTGAGTTTCACACATCAATTATTGCTTTGAAAGTTGTGTTTTACATCATTTGTGTACACTAAATAACATTAATTTTCTCAAATTTATTTTGAATTTATTTTAAATATTAATTTAAAAAAATAATTGTAAATTTCCATTGTAGATATATATATCATGGAGGATGAATGATGAAGATCAACAGAATCCCATATCTTTGCGAGAGAGGGGGATCAGGAATCAAGGGATATTCGTGGTATTTAAATATAATCTTAAATCACCATACATATACATATATGTGTGTACATATGGAATTGATTTTTTATCAACTTTGTAAGTTAAATTAGTTGTTAATAAGTTTCATTTTTTATTTTTTAGGAGCTAAGAGGAGAAGGGTCTCTACTCCATCAATGGAGCATGCCCATGGTTCACCCAGCCATGGTATGGTTCACACAATTTAATCAATGAATATGTATATGTATTTATATGTATGAATGTATTTTTGAATTGATTATAAATGCATATTTGTTTATGAAGCTTCTCTCTCGTCTCAAGAGGTTGGTGGTGATTCAAATTCCCTTAGAGGGTCATCAATAAGTGCTAGCAGGTTGCGTGAAGGTGGTGATATTTATTCCCCTAGAGGCCAATCAATAGATGGTCGTGTTGATTCTCAGTAGGGTCGTTCTAGTTCTCAACCACATCGAGGTGGCCATCAATTTGAATATTTTTTTCATTCAATTTGTAAAAATTTGTTTACATGTGTTTTTTTTAATATACAAAATTTTATATATTAATGTAGAGGCTGAAAATGCTCCAAATGTTGGTCAAAAAAGATGTAGGGCAGAACGTGTCATTCAAGAAGAAGGTTTTCCACCCACCACGACTTATCCAGCCGACATTTCCGATATACCTTAGGAAATAAGCATGCAGCAATGCACCTTAGAAAGGTATCAACATCTTCATGCAAAATTGTAGAGAGATCTCGTGGCTTTGACTCTACCTGTTGAGAGTCGACAAAGCTTGGAAATAGTTACACACTCTTTAGGCGAACTGGTAGATGTGTACCAAAATCTTGGACCAACCACTGATACTTTTATAGAAGTCATGAGAAAAAGAAAGGAAAAAGTGATGGGCCCCGATAAATGGGAGGTTGTTAAACAAAGAGTTAAAACAAATATGGCCAAGTCTGTGTTTAATTTAAAAGAAGGGTTGAAAAGAAAGATATTGAAGGTATAGCTCACTAGTTGTATGATAGACACCTTGCGGCCTATGAAAGACTCCCATGGAATGACAAGGTTCTGCTTTAGTTTAAAAAATTCTTTTATGCAGAATTATTTTTGCAAA
Source organism: Pinus albicaulis (assembly GCA_034641835.2). Lineage (NCBI taxonomy): Eukaryota > Viridiplantae > Streptophyta > Pinopsida > Pinales > Pinaceae > Pinus > Pinus albicaulis. The sequence continues at coordinate 420,691,077 of CM076577.1, forward strand.
TGAAACCCAATTACAATGACCTTCCCTCTGAATTTTTTGGTCCTGGGAAAGGTCAATTGTGTGATCGTAAGGGCGCTAGGCGTGATGTTGAGTTGCCTCACCCTAAGCCACCATTGGTTAGTCGACCTTTTCATGTCGAAAATTTGCGGTCAGATATGGAAGCCACTTCTCAAATTAGTCGAAAAGCAAGGGATGCCATCATCGATAATGTTCACAGTGGATTGGGTGGAGTTGATGTTTGTCTGAATCGACAAAGATCACGTGACAATGCACACGCTAATTTTTTGTATTATAAAGATGAAGTGATTGACAACATGAGTGTTGAAGATCTCAAAACATCTACAAATAATTTTCGCAATGGTTGGCATGAACTAATTTTTCATGAGGAAGAGGGCATGGGAACGGTATGTGTTAATTGTTAGGGTTCAATTATTTTAACACATGTACAATTTGTAATAAATACATATATACATACATTTATTTGTATACATTATTCTAAAAAAAATTATCATTATATGTTAACACCATTTGCAGTTCTCACGCTTGATGAATGAATAAAATGTTAATATCATGTTCGAAGCCTCTGGTTCAAACAATCAATATGGGTCTCACCATCAAGATATGTTGGCAAATGTTAGTGTTTTTTAAGTGATATTTTTAAAATAAATAATTGTGCACACATGTACATGTACATATATATAATAAAATGTTTTAACAGATTCCAATTCCGTCCAATGTTTTTGGGATGGAGGTACCTTCTTATTCCTTGGGAGATGTACCTTCTACTTCCTTAGGAGATGTACCAGATGTGCCAAATCCATAACAACAAGTATAGACAATTTTTCACTTTTAAAAATTATGTTTTTAAGTTATATATTCCACCTCAAAAATTTCCATTAAAAAATGAGATATATCTATATCTTGAGTTATTTTAAATTTTTTGAATTTTAGGTTTTTGGAGATTTTCTTTCTGAACCACTCTTAAGAGATGTGCCAAATCTGATAGCAAAAGTATTCAATTTTTCACTTATATATATATATGTTTTAATTTATAACTTATAAATTGAAGCTTAAAAGTTTTATTATAAATTGCGATCTAGAGATTTTTAGTTATTTTAAATTTTTTGAATTTTAGGTTTTTGGAGATTTTCTTTTGGAGCCTCTCTTAGGAGATGTGCCAAATCCACCAGTAGAAGTGTTCAATTTTTCACTTTTAAATTTATACTTTTGTAAGTTATAATTTATAAATTGAAGTTTAAAAGTTTTATTATAAATTGAGTTCTTGATCTTGAGTTATTTTATACTTTTAAATTTTTTGAATTTTAGGTTTATATATAGGATTTCTTTTCTCCATGGACTCTAGCAATGGAGATAGGAACATCCACACCATTTCAACCATTGGAACAAGTTATCTAACTTTTTTTTTAATATTATTGAAAATAAGTTTATATATATGCATTTTCACTTGATTATTTATAATTTTTTTTACATGAAGTTCTATATATTCTCACTCAATTTTAAAACATCAAATTTTAATGTTTGTACAGGTTCCCCATGCTTCTCAGGATAGCTTGCGGATTGATACTTTGCTAGGAAAGACACTATATCCATCTGAATTTGATGGATTATGCACATGCACTATTTGATGGATGATGCACATGCACACGTGCGACATTATATTTTCAATAAATTTGTTCTTAAATTTACTTTTTTATATATTATCTAGATGCAGTCATATATAACTTGATACTTGATACATGTGAGATCTACAAATTTTGGATATATTTTATGTGAACTAAATTTGGTACATGTGAATGTGATATATATGTTTTTAAAACTTAAGTTTTGGATGGTTGAACTACATTTGGCATGTGAAGTAATGGTACAGTGTTATATATAATTTGTTTTGTTTTTAAAACTCAAGTTTTGGATGGTTGAACTACATTTGGCATGTGATATGAAGTAATGTTGTGTTAAATAACTTGTTTTGTTTTTAAAGTGTTATGGTTGAACTACATTTGGTATGTGAAGTAATGTTACTGGATACTTGATACTTGTGATCTATAATGTTTTGTTTTTATAACTTAAGTTTTGGATAGTTGAACTATATTTGGCATGTGAAGTAATGTTGTGTTATAATTTGTTTTGTTTTTAAAACTTAAGTTTTGGATGGTCAAGAACTACATTTGGCATGTGAAGTAATGTTGTGATCTATATTAATGCTTTTCTTTTGAAAAACTCAAGTTTTGGATGGTTGAACTACATTTGGCATGAGAAGTAATGTTGTGTTATAATTTGTTTTGTTTTTAAAACTTAAGTTTTGGATGGTTGAACTACATTTGGCATGTGAAGTAATGTTGTGATCTATATTAATGTTTTACAAAATTGAACTACATTTGGCATGTGAAGTAATTTTGTGTTATAATTTGTTTTGTTTTTAAAACTTAAGTTTTGGATGGTTGAACTACATTTTGCATGTGAAGTAATGTTGTGATCTATATTGATGTTTTTCTTTTGAACTACATTTGGAATGTGAAGTAATGTTGTGTTATAATTTGTTTTTTTTTTTTAACATAAGTTTTGGATGGTTGAACTACATTTGGCATGTGAAGTAATGTTATGATCTATAATTTTTTGTTAAATTAAAACTTAAGTTTTGGATGGTTGATATACATTTGGCATGTAATATAATGTTAAATGTTTTTATTGGATAGTTGAACTAGAACTGGCATGGCATGTGAAGTAATGTTGTGATATAGTCAAAAAGTTTTTAAAACTCAAGTTTTGGATGGTTGAATTACATTTGGCATGTAACTATGATATTATGTTTTGTTTTTAAAATTCAAGTTGTCGTTTTCCAAACAAACAAAAAATTCACATGAATATATGTACATGTAGAAATGATTTTAAACATGTTTGAATATATATGTTAAAATGATTGAAGTACAATATATATATATATATATATATATATATATATATCATAAGACTCTAGGTCTTGTTAGATGTGTTGAAAAAAATCAAAATCATAAAATTTTAAAAATGCATTCGATAATGTATATATATCCAGTACATGCAACATTTTTCATCAATGCATGTATAGAAAAGCTACTTTCATTTAATTCCATTGTAGAACATATATATCTAGTACGTGCAACATTTTTCATCAATGCACATAGAAAATCTATTTGAATAGTTAATTGCTTTCTATAACATATATATCCAGTACTTCAACATTTTTCATCAATGCAAATAGAATTTAGCTACTTTCAGTTAATTACATTCTAGAACATATATATATTCAGTACGTGAAACATTTTTCATCAATGCACATAGTAAAACTACTTGAACAGTTAATTTCATTCTAGAACATATATATATCCAATACGTGCAACATTTTTCACTAATGCAAATGTAGAAAAGCTATTTTCAGTTAATTGCCTAGAACATGTATATATCCAGTACGTGCAACATTTTTCATCAATGCACATAGAAAAACTACTTTCAGTTAATTGCATTCTAGAACATATATATCCAGTACTTGCAACATTTTTCATCAATGCACATAGAAAAGTTACTTTCAGTGAATTGCATATATATATATATATCCAATACATGCAACATTTTTAATCAATGCATGTATAGAAAAGCTACTTTCAGTTGATACTAGTGTGCATGTACCAAAACAATGTACATGTGCAAACACTTGCACATATAACATAACAAGGCAACTCAATTTTTAGTTGAGTTATGGAAGTTCTAAGACATGAATCCAAAGAGAAGAAATTGTTGGGCAGTTCAATCAAAAAAATTCGAATGGAATGCCATCTTCAATGATCCGTTCATGATCGGATTTTGACATTTCCATTTCTTAATTTTTTTTTTTCTTTGATTGAACCTCTATCAACTTTATGCGTGTTTCACACACCAAGTGACTATATTGACAACTTATGACATCAGGTTCATAGTCTTCAAAGTAAAAAAAATTCCCACTTTGATTAGTTTGTCTGAAAAAATAACCTTTCAATATAATAGATCCTCTTTCATATGGAAACCCGTAATCATTATAGTTTTCTAATAAGTTCATTTTTCATTCAGTGCAACGTATAAAATAATAATTCACATTTTCATCGTTGTCAGTTGGTGCAATTACAGCAAAAACATCTCATGTACAATAAAACAAACTTAACAAACTTATGTATTTAATTTTATTTCTAGATCCCTATCATTTGAAAGCAATTCAAATGTTACCTTCTCTAACAAGATCAAAAACTCAATCACCATCATATGATATTGCAATCTCCTCTAATTTCATTTCTTCAAACATTGCAATGGACATTTTCCCCTTTCTATTTAGCTCTGTATGTTTCCAATATTTTACATACATTTTGTTTTCACAAACATCATTAGATTATGTGTTGTCTATGCAAACATGACAAAAACAAGAATATTTTCTTTTATCCAATGCAAACACATTTGTGGACAAATTTGTTTTAATTGAATGTAATTTTCGAGTCCCTTTTATTGTTTCAACGTCATTTCCAATTGATCTATCTATATCTTCATTCCTAATATGCCAAAAAAACCTATATATGGAAAATTCAAAGAAGAATGTAAATATGATATCAAAATACCATCAAAGATAATCATTACATGATAAATGTACATTGTTTAAAATTAGATATCCAATAAAAATTAAATTGAATGTATCTTCGCACTTCCCTTGATCTGTTAGTCTCATGGCTTAGAGCAGTGATGCACCATTGAACGATATCTTTAGCGTCCACGAGTCGGTTTGCAGAGGGGTTCATTTGATATCTTTGAAGTACTCGTTTTATGCATGCCCTTGCACCATCATGTTCTCCTTTTCCATGGACAGTCTTAAAGAAATTCCAACGATGTTTAATGTAGGTTTTCTTATGTAGACAACACAACCAAAACAATGGTTGTGAATATTTGAATTGACCTGTGCATCCATCTGACCATATCCAATGTTCATTGAATTTTATTCCATGACTTTTCGAGTCATAAATATTTCCAAAACAGTGTTGTACAAAATATGTATCATATGTACGATTGTCACTGATATAAAAGTGATATTCTTTAATAACATGTCGGTTTTCATGGGTGCTTTCTATATGATCGATGTTTTGTTTAGAATGTATATATAGAATATGAACTAGCATGGAGACTTGGTCAGAATGATAGTATTCACTCTGAATTTCTTTTTGTGAAACAAATATGTAGTTTTTTGCAAAATCAATTACTAACAAAATGGTCCCTCGTGGAAAAACTTCACGGGATTTTTTTAATTACAGGTCTTGCAATCGAGCTCTATGGTAACGCATGGTGTACTTATAAATTTCTGCCTCGAACTTTCTCAAAAAATCTATCACACAAATTTCTTCTTCTTGTAATTAAATTATTTTAGCACTATTTGAAGCTTGAATCGATGTATGGATATATTAATATCTCTCCAATTTCACTTTCATGTTTGACAATGATTGATCAGTTATATCAATACAATATTTGTTTTGAAATTTAGTCAAATTTCCACAATCATCGCATTTTTTACCAAAAACACATTTCTTTTCTTAAAATAATTCATTGCTTTCTCTTTCACATAGAATTTAAGATATGAAATCACAGATAGTGGAAGGAGGAGTTGAATCTTTCCAAAATTTTCTACCAAAATTAAGGACTGTGTCATAATATAACTCAAATTCCACATAATAACAACAACAACAAGTGTCGCATACGGTGATAGGTTTTACATACCATGATTTTTGTTGAACAAAAGCACTGATTGAGACATGAATTTCACGATTCGCTTCTTTGAACTTGTTGAAAAAATCTATCTAAGTGGTTTCCAATAAAAAAATTTCATGTTCTTCGTACTGATTTCGTGTTATTCTTCTTCACATCACATCCCTTGCATTTGGCGAAACATGTGAATTTTTCTTCCAATATTCATATATTGTTTTTTTAACATTTTCTCCAAGTTTATCTTTGTATGGTTGCCTAAAAATAGCTCTCCAACAAGCAATTTCAACATTTACATCTATTTGCAACCTAAATTTCTGATGTTTGTGCAAAGTTTTTCGTGACGTTCCTAATGCTCGTGCCATAGATTTTACCAAGAAATTCTCATTAGTACTTGATGAAACCACTGCCATATGTACTGCTCTATGCACAGCTGAAACATTTTCTTGTCTAGATATTCTAATCGAATTTATAGCACTATTTATATTTTGTATCAAATTTTCCTTCAGTTTTTTTATATTTTGTTGATTTTCGAATACCCAATAAAGTCGTAGCTTCTTTTATTTTCCTTAATGTTGGGCTTGAGCTGTCACATTTACCTTTATGAAGTACGTATCAAAAACTTTTTTAACACGATATCCTATAACATGGTCAGCTCTTTTATCTCCATATGTGTGAGTGTCAACATTTTCTAACATTTCATCATTGACATTGATTTCATTTGTACATATTCAAATGAATAGTACATAATAAGTTTACATATTCAATAAATAACTAAATTAATAAATATGTATAATTTCAATAATACATACGTGTGTTCAACAGATATATATATATATATACCTTATGATCCAATTTCTAGACTTGAATTTCTTTCAACATTTTCACCATCTTCAATCATTGGTTCAATATCTCTTTCACTTTCTCTTTCAAAATTTTGTATCTCATCATCAATTTTTTAGGGAATATCTCTCTCTGTTTATATTGCAAAATATTTTTCAAATTAGTTCATCAGATAAAAATTAAGCTTCACATTTTAAACTAGGAAAATTTTAAATATCGAATTCATAATATTTACATTTACATACATGTTTCAACTTCTAGTTGAGGTTGATTTTCTCTTTCAATATTTGAGAGTGTTTTTCTCTTTCTTTTGCAAGATTCTCTCGTCTCTTCTCTACGTTCCTCGGGGTCTCTTTTTCGATCATATTTTCTCGTGCAATTCCTTCGATTTCCCATGATAATAGGGTATGAAGTTCCAAAATTTTCCTTCAAAAATTTAGACAAAAACTCAATTAAAAAAGAAAAATCACAGAATATTTAATTTTTAAAAAAATCTCATTTTAAAAATTTTGCAAAAAATACATACCTCAATCCAAAACACATACTTTAAAAAATAAAAGAAAAAAATGTCTTATAAAAATGAAACAAAGCTCAAAATATTTCCTTCCAAGTCCTGCAAAAAAATTTCATTTAAAAAGTTAGACAAAAACTCATTTTAAAAAATCATTATAAAATATTTACTTCAACCCAAACCACGTACTCTAAAAAAATGTCACTTCAAAAAATACCTCCAACAAATGTCCATTGAAAACTAATTCCAACTTCTTAAAAAATGCCACTTTAAAAAAGCCTTGTAAAAAATATCACTTTAAAAAATACCTCCAAAAAATGTCCTTTGAATATTATGTCTAAAAAGAGTACTTTTGAAATTAAGCCTAAAAAGATTCCTTTGAAAATTAACCCCAAAACCTCTAAAAACAATGAAAATTAAGCCCAAATCCATACTTTCCAAAAAAATGAAGCCCAAAAAACATCCAAAAAATGTATCACATACCTCCAAGAGATGTCCTTTGAATGTACCTCCAAGAAAAGTCCTTAAACCCAAAACAATCATTTGCAAAAATGTCCTTTGAATGTACCTCCAAGAAAATTCCTTAAACCCAAAACAATCCTTTGAAAAAATGGCCTTTGAATGTACCTCCAAGAAAATTCCTTAAACCCAAAACAACTCTTTGCAAAATCTGACCAAGACCTTTGCAAAATCAAACCAAATGTGCAAAAATATGCAAAAATAATGAATGCTTTCGTGGAAATTTATATTGCCACGAAATTTTTTTTTGGAGGAGCTTTGTCGTATTTTCTGGCCGACGGAAATTTGGGTAAAAGTTCAGTCGAACTTTTATGTCGTTAGACTTGACGGGTTGTCAGCGCAAAAAACAATTCGGCCGAACTTTTTTTAAGAGTTCAGCCAAACTAACACGTCTGCAATTATGCAGAGTCGAGCTTTGAATACATATCTTCAACTTTGAACTAACTAAACTCCATGAAACATTCTGAAATAACTATCGAAACCAAGACAAGCATTTTTAGAATTCAATCTACTTTCAAGAAATATAACTTTTATGGAATTTCATAAATATTTACTAATTTTAATTAATTTTGTAATAAAACGTGTGCAAACAATTTCTGAAGGTCATTATGATTCAGTGAAATCATAATTCTTTATCTTCCAAAATACACTATAAAAAAATTGATAAAATTATGGTGCATTACATTGGTCCGTCATCTGTAATGGGTAGTTTTTATATTTTTAGTTTATAACTTATATGTTAAGAAATTTCGTGCGTCGTGAAACATATTCAAAATATGCAGTTTTTTCATATAGGACCAGTTCAAAAAATTCTAGTAATTATGATATGCATCAGTTGGCTTTGTAAATATAACGAAACCGAAGTAGACTCTGTCTAGATTGTTGTAACACATTTTGTTTCTCAAAAGCACAAAGTTTCAAAGAATACAACAGTGCTTTTCAACATGACTTCTTATGAATCATTTGATTGTTAAAAAACACACACTCAAAGAAACGCGAAGTTGAAATATCAAATGTGTATAAAAAAAATTCCAAAAAATAAGTAATAGAAAGCTAATAAAATTTCTGACAACTTTTATTTTTATTGCAAAATGAAATTCTAAACAGAAAAATTGTTTTGGCTTGCAGAAAGTTGAAGAACAGAAAAAATAAAAAATAAAAAATAAAATAAAATTTCCCAAAAAAAGGGCAAAAAGTGTAACCCAACTTCACATTGTATTATTAGCAAATTTCCCGAGCGCAATTATAAAGCCACAGGAAGGCCATGATAGATTGCACAATCAAGGAGGGTTGAATTTCCCATTTAATATGGATTTATTTCCATAGGGACTATGTGAGCAAGGCCGGGCTTAGAAGAGGCTGAGAATTGCCTAAGTGTTGGTCAATTTTTCCTGAGAATTGCAAGTCAATTTTGTGCAGGACCAGGGTGAGACGATCAGTAGAGTGCAAGATTTTCTCGGTGAGAGAAAGCATTGTATTGTTTCAGGATTTCTTGACTTTGTCCAATACATGATAGATGGGGTTTTAGCAGGTTCTTTCCCCAAGAACATCTTGTGTTGTGTGATTGATAATTTCTTTCTCTTACTTGCATGTGATTGATTGATTGTGTTTTATATTCTGCAAATATTGTAGAAGAATTCAGTATCTTGTTTTATTACATCACAAGATTGGATTGAATCCATCGAAATATAATTTCTACATTTTCACTCTAAAATATGTTTACATCTCAAGAGATTTGATCCTTTTGGGTGCTTGATAAATCCAAAATTCAAATGGATCTATACTGGCTTGAGTTTATCGAAAATAAATTATATATAAAATATATCGATTATTTATAATAAAAAATTACAAAAATATATAAATTATTTGTAATAAAATATAGTTTTCAAATATAATAATTAAATATATTAAAATATTACAAATTGTATTTTATTAAATTTAAATATAGAAAAAATTTATTTTCATAAAAGAAATAATAAATTAATTTATATAATACAATTTTTTTAATAAAAAAATAATACATATCTTTTATAAAAGTAATAAATTAATATTTTTTTTTTTTTTTTAACCTAGTAGAATTAGCAATCAACATGGTCTCATACTTGCTCATGGGTCAATAATCAACATGGTCTGGAATTAGCAATCAACATGGTCTCATACTTGCTCATGGGTCAATAATCAACATGGTCTTATACTTGCTCATAGGTCAGCGTTGTACTAGTACTAAGATGACATAGGGCTGATTTTCTTCAATGGTCTTATACTAACGCGAGGGGTCAATCTCATACTCTCATGGTATAGGGTTGATCTCATACTCTCATAACATAGAGTTTATTTAGTCCACTACTAGGTGCAACATAGAGTATTCTATAATTTATCACTAGATACACTTAATGTATATAAAGTTTAATAGAGAAACATAGCCAAAAACCTCATAATATTTTAAATAACATATTTACATCCTTTACCAAATAAATTGCAATTTTTCTTTAAATCAATGTATAAAATTATTTGACTTTTTACTATATCACATGGAAATTTTGTAACAAAACTCAGTAAATCTTAGGTATAAGATTTGTTCCTTTCTTTTATAAGTGAATCGATGTAACATATTAACATTTATTTCATTTTTTATTTTTAATTATAACTAGAGAATTTTGTATTAATAAAAGCTACAACATAATTCATTGCAAAAATATACATTAAACCAGAAGGGTTCATTGGTTTGCAAAACCCAGGGGTTACAAGTTAGCATGAAAGTATAAGTTTGATACGATAAGGGTTACAAGTTTGCATGAAAGTATAGGGGTTACAAATGTTTTTATCAAAATGACATGTGTAAATTCTGTCATAAGTGCCTAGAAAATTTAGGACATCATAAAATATTACGACTCTTTCTTGGGACTATTATTTTAGTGGGTCGACCTTCAACGAGATTGACGTAGCGAGAGGATTTTACTTAGAAAATGAGAAGTGAGCCATGAAACTAATTTAGATTCTCAAATTTCTTTGTTTTAGGAAATAATATTAGTGATATGACATGATGTATAATTCATTTTATGTTAATTTATATGTAATATTTAACTAGAAGTTTCCCCTAAAGGTGTAAATATACACCGAAGGTAGTTCATCTCGTCAAGATTTGGGAAGATTTGTCTTTCATTGTTGTTCTTGAATTTGAAATTTTGTCTTGTGGTTATGCATACAACATCCTGAATGAATTATCACCAAAATATGTCAATTGGGCGCGTCCCAAATTTAATGATTGGGAGTGCAGCACCCCAAAAATATTCTAATGTAAATTTTAACCTCAACCATGTGGGACCTGCACATAATCCCTCTAATGCAATATCAAAAGGATAAAAACCATGCGCTAATCATGTAAATATTGGAAATTGTCTAGAACAACATGTGATTGTGAGGACATGAATATGTCTGTTTACCATGACTTGGAGGACAATGCAATAGGACAATGTCCTAAAAAAAGGATGAGGTAAATCTCAGCCATGTTGATAAAGAGGTGCACAAGATATTTGTGGATGAATTCAAATACGGAATAAAGGAAGAGGTTTCCAATGGACCAATCACAAAATTGTTTTATACATATTGCAGTCTACTTAAGCTAGATGGGACACCAGTAAATACAGGGACTCAAATTTTATATCAAAGAGTAGAAGTAATCAATCTGTTCTAATTGACTACCTTGATTGGTGATTGCCTTGCCCAATCCATGCATAGAATGAAATTTTATTGAAAATGACCAATGATATTTAATGATTTCCTTTCATAAATGTTATCCATGCTTCCTTGCCTTTATTCTATCGGAAATAGTTTTTACCTTAGCATTAGTGCATGATTTATTTTTTTCCATAATGTTAAATTTCCTATTTAGAAGGTTCAAATAATTTATTAATGCTATATTGTAGTTGTAATAGGCTATGAAAGCTATATTGTAATTGTAATAGGCTATCAAAGTTATGTAGACAGAAAACGAAGAGCTTGGTATGGGTGTTTATGGTGGAAAACAACTATTTGTAAAATTGTCAACATTCTACCAGAAACTCAACTCAACTTTGCAGGCTCTCTTGTTATTTCAATGCCAATTTCTAATTTTCTATTGTCTCATATTGTATTTCTCTAGTGACAATAGCATGCTTGAGTTGCTGCATAATGGAAATATTCTGCATTTGTGTTATTTGAAAATGTTTGAAGCAATTAAATATTTAAAATATCGCAAGCTTTTTAAGATTGGAAAAAAAAGAAGGAATTATTTTGAATCTGTGTTATTTGAAAATGTTTCAAACAAATTAAATATTTAAAATATGGCAAGCATTTCAAGATTGGAAAAAAAAAGAATTATGTTAAGGAACAATTTTAATGAAACCCCTTCATATAACCAGTTTACTTTACTTGTTAATAGTATTTGGTTGGTTCATAAAGTAGGGTCATTATTAGTTTTTTTTCCTAACATAAAAATAATATTTTATAGTATATATTTTCTTTTAAATAATATTTACGAACGTTAACTATATTGCATAGGGCTTGACTATCAAAATTGGTTTACTTGATCCAATTATTATTACAGTTAGGATGGGGTTCATGTATAGTTGGATTATATTGACTATATTGAGCTAAATTAAGGGACCAAAACAAAAAAATTCACTTTAAAAGAGATTTACACGTCAAGAGATTTGATCCCTCGTGTCCTTTGGTGTATTAAAATTAAGATAGATCTAGATTGGTTATATATATATAATTGGAAAAACCACTATCAATGATAGATTGGCTATTTTATCTCAAATTTATTTATTTGTTTATTGTTAAATAATTTTACCAAATCAAACTGGAGGGCAACAAAAACTCTTCAAATTTTAAATTTTAAAATAAAATATTATATAAAATTTGTATAAAAAAAATTACAAAAATTAAATTATATATATATGTATAATACCAACTTACCACTGTGATGATAATAACATAGTGATAAATATTACATAATAATTTCAAGTGCGACTGAGTCTGAAATTGATTGCTCTTGCAATGTACAATCATGTTTTAATTTAATATTATTTCATCATGTGGCTCGAAATTAATAAAATACAAAAAACATTCATTTTGAAATGAAGAAATGCATATGAAACGAATTTAGTGATCCGTGAGAGGGTTAGAGGGTTATTCTTCTTCAAAGTTATATATATATATATATATATATACATTCAAATTTCATAAATGAAAGTGTTCGATGGTGAGAGTTAGGTTTGAGATATGATCGTTTTGCTATAAAATATTAAGTCTCGTTATATGTGATAGTATTTTATATTGAATAGATTATTGACTAAATTTTAATAATGTAATTAATCAAAAAAACATTTATCTAAAATTATAGACATTTATCTAAATTATAAATCACACAAATTTTAGATGGAAAATCATTCTTTCATCAATGAAATCAACTTTATATAGTATATATTATAACAAAAGCCATCTGAAAATGCCATAGTATTATTATTCTTTATTTATCATAATTACACTCCAAAAGATTACTAATTAGCCATTTCCTTTTTCCAATGCAAACAAAACTATAACGAAATTGGAAGACATGCTTTCACAGGGTCGCAGCAGACAGTTCCACCAATAAGACTTGCGCATCCATTTGGAGGCGGGAAGTTCCACGTGCCGCATGGCTTATGTACAAAATAACAACCTGGAGGAAGTTGGTCATCTTCAGGAAGTACTATATCACAACAATATTTATAACATAAACGGTTAAAACCAAGAATAACAATAAATAAAAACATAAAATGTAACCACGCATACTAGATGTAGTTCGGTGTGTTGTAGCAGCAACATCTTTAGACGCCTCTGCAACATTAACACTGATGAAAATAATAACAAGAGTGACCAGAATCGAAACCGCGATCATCCTTCCAATATCTTTGTGTCTTTCGGCCATTTTTCTTTGTGTAATTGTGTTGGCCGTGAAATGAAGTGTCGAACCATTTTTTCTCTATTTATAGCACAATTGTGGCAATGGCAGAGAATGTAACTATAATTTACTTTTTTAGTAAGTGAGGAAATTTCATATATTCCTCGACTTCTAAGTTTTCAACATGACAGGATTCTTTTATGGTATGTAATGTGTACGTTGGGATTGCAGAGTTCTGAAAATGGCAGAGAGAGTAATTGTTAAGTTTATTGTTTATATGGGAAACATCAGGACATTCCCTGACTCTCCATCTCCATTATTATACAGATTCAACGATGGTAAATGTGACAGATGTTTACTTGAATCAACAGCAGAAAATAAAAAGGTCAACTATGGTTAGCGATGGAATGATTCAAAAGTAAAATTGAATTGAAGTTAAGATAGATCTAGATTAGTTATATATATATATATATATATATATATATATATATATATATATAATTGGAAAAACCATTGTCAATGATAGATTGGTTATTTATCTCAATTTATTTTATTTATTTATTGTTAAATAATTTTACCAAATCAAATTGCAAGGCAACAAAAAACTCTTCAAATTTAAAATTTTAAAGTGCACCATTTTTTTTTCAAATTTTAAATTATAAAATAATATATTATATAAAATTTCTATAAAACAATTACAAAACTTAAGTTATATATATATATATAGAGAGAGAGAGAGAGAGATAATACCAACTTGCAACTGTGATGATAATAACATAGTGATAAAGATTATATAATAATTTCAAGTGTGACTGAGTCTGAAGTCGATTGTGCTTGCAATGTACAATCATGTTTTAATTTAATATTATTTCATCATGTGGCTCGAAATTAATAAAATACAAGAACATTCATTTTGAAATGAATAATTGCATATGAAATGAATTTAGTGATCCGTGAGAGGGTTATAGGGTTATTCTTCTTCAAAGTTATATATATATATATATATATATATATATATATTCAAATTTCATAAATGAAAGTGTTTGGTGGTGAGAGTTAGGTTTGAGATATTCTCATTTTCGCTGTAAAATATTAAGTCTAATTATATGTGATATTATTTTATATTGAATATATTATTGACTAAATTTTAATAATGTAATTAATCAGAAAAACATTTAGCTAAAATTATAGACATTTATCTAAATTATAAATCACAAAAATTTTAGATGCAAAATCATTCTTTCATCAATGAACTCAACTTTATATAGTATATATTATAACAAAAGCCATCCGCAAATGCCACAGTATTATTATTCTTTATTTATCATAATAACACTCCAAAAGATTAGTCGTTTCCTTTTGCCAACACAAACAAAACTATAAAAAATTTGGAGGACGTTCTTTCGCAGGGTCGCAGAAAACAATTCCATCAATAAGACATGCACATCCATTTGGAGGCGGGAAATTCCACGTGATGCATGGCTTATGTACAAAATAACAACCTGGAGGAAGTTGGTCATCTTCAGGAAGTATTGTATCACAACAATATTTATAACATAAACGGTTAAAACCAAGAAATCCAATATAAATAAAAATATAAAATGTAACCATGCATACCAGAAGCAATTCGGTGTGTTGTAGCAGCAGCATCATTAGATGCCTCCGCAACATTAACATTGATAAAAAAAATGACAAGGGTGACCAGAATCGAAACTGCAGCAATCCTTCCAATCTCTCTCTGTCTTTCGGCCATTTTTCTCTATGTAATTGTGTTAGCCGTGAAATGAAGTGTCGAGTCATTTTTTCTCTATTTATAGCACAATTATGGCAATGGAAAGAAATTAATTTTAGGTTATTTTTTAGTAAGTGGGGAAATTGCAGATATTCCCCGACTTCTAACTTTGCAACATGACAGGATTCTTTTATGGTATGTAATGTGTACATTGGGATTGCAAAGTTGTGAAAATGGCAAAGAGAGTAATTGTAAAGTTTCTTGTTTTAGTGAGAAACATCAGGACATTCCCTGGCTCTCCATCTCCATTATTATATAGATCCAACAGTGGAAAATGTGACATTTGTTCACTTGAATCAACGGCAGAAAATAAAAAGGTCGACTATGGTGAGCAGTGAAATGATTCAAAAGTAAACACCTTCGGTGTAAATTTTAAATAATATATTAAATAAAATCTGTATAAAAAAAATTACAAAACTTAATTTATATATATAATACCAACTTGAAACCATGATGATAATAACATAGTGATAAAGATTATATAATAATTTCAAGTGTGACTGAGTCTGAAATAGATTGCTCTTGCAATGTACAATCATTTTTTAATTTAATATTATTTCATCATGTGGCCCGAAATTAATAAAATACAAAAAAAATTCATTTTGAAATGAATAATTGCATATGAAACAAATCCAGTGATCCATGAGAGGGTTAGAGGGTTATTCTTCTTCAAAGCTATATATATATATATATATATATATATATATATATATATATATATATATATATATATATATATATATAGATATTCAAATTTCATAAATGAAAGTGTTCAATGGTGAGAGTTAGGTTTGAGATATGATTGTTTTTGCTATAAAATATTAAGTCTGATTATATGTGATAGTATTTTATATTGAATATATTATTGACTAAGTTTTAATAATGTAATTAATCAGGAAAACATTTATCTAAAATTATAGACATTTATCTAAATTATAAAACACAAAAATTTTACATGTAAAATCATTCTTTCATCAATGAAATCAAATTTATATAGTATATATTATAACAAAATCCATCTGCAAATGCCATAGTATTATTATTATTATTTATTTATCATAATTACACTCCTAGTCATTTCCTTTTGCCAATGCAAACAAAACTATAACGAATTTGGAGGACGTGCTTTTGTGGGGTCATAGCAGATAGTTCCACCAATAAGACCTATGCATCTATTTGGAGGCGGGTATTTCCACGTGCCGCATGGCTTATGTACAAAATAAAAATCTGGAGGAAGCTAGTCATCTTCAGGAAGTACTGTATCGCAACAATATTTATAATATAAATGGTTAAAACCGAGAAATCCAATAAATAAAAACATAAAAGGTAACCATGCATACCAAAATAAGTTCGGTGTGTTATAGCAGCGTCATCATTAGATGCCTCCACAACATTAACATTGATGAAAACAATAACAAGGGTGACCAAAATCGAAACCGTGACCATCCTTCCAATCTCTCTCTTCCTTTCGGCCATTTTTCTCTATGTAATTGTGTTGCTCGTGAAATGAAGTGTCGAGCCATTTTTTCTCTATATATAGCACAATTGTGGAAATGGCAGATAAAGTAACTGTAAGTTATTTTTTTAGTAAGTGGGGAAAATGCAGATATTCCTCGACTTATAAGTTTGCAACACGACAGGATCCTTTTATGGTATGTAGTGTGTATGTTGGGATTGCAGAGTTGTGAAAATGGCAGAGAGAGTAATTGTAAAATTTCTTGTTTTAGTGAGAAACATCAGGACATTCCCTGACTCTCCATCTCCATTATTATACAGATCCAATGGTGGACAATGTGACAGTTGTTTACATGAATCAACTACATAAATTAAAAAGGTCAACTATGGTGAGTGGTGGAATGATTCAAAAGTAAACACCTTCGATGTAAAAATATATATATATTAATAAAAAAAATTATTAAAATATTTTAATGTATATATTAAATAATAAAATATTTTAATTTTTACATTAAATAATATTATTTTATATTTATTTTATATAGAGAAAATAAAAATCTTTACTATGAGGAAGAAATGTAATTTCTTAACTATCAGGAAATAGTATTATTTATATTATACGATGTGTAATGCATTCTATGTTATATGTGATAATTAAATATATATATATATATGTGATATTTATATATATATATATATATATATATATATATATATATATATATATATATTAATAACAAACAAATTTACCATTAACCATGAGTAAACTATTTCAATTGTCATGTAAAATATTTCAATTGTCATATTAAATAACATAATTTTTTATAGAAAAATAAAGTAAATAAAGTAATTTAAATTATATATATATATATATATATATATATATATATATATTCACTTTCTATAACTAGTGAGAAGTGTAATTTATTTTATTTATAATAGGGAGTTGATATATAAGATTTTAAAAATATCAATAACAAAAAAAGTTTAACGTAAGTTATAAATAAAATATTTTAATAGGTGGGTTGAGTCAAAGATGTTTCACACATGAAATATATATAGAGAGAGGAAGATTGAGAGAATTCTTATTCCATTAATAGTTCATTTTTATTCAATGTATGCTTAATATGGATTTGATATCTAATATTTTAGAAAACGTTAATTTAAAAAAAAAAAAAAAAATTAAATATACCATATAGGAAAAAAATATGAGGAGGCATGTTTTAGCATTTATTGTGGATAACGTGAATTAGAAATAAATATTTCAATGTCATCTACATATATGTTATACTAGCCTAGATCCATCTTTACTCGGGATCTACCAAGCACCTAGAGGGATCAAATATTTTTCACTCTAAAAGTTGTTTACATCTCAGGAGATTTGATCCCTCTTGGAGTTTGGTAGATCAAAAGTTAAGATGGATCTAGATTGGTTTGATTTTATTGAAAATAAATTATATATAAAATACATCAATTATTTATAATAATAAACTAGAAATTCACCACATGTTGCAAAGGAAAATTTTTAGATTGGTTTGATTTATAGAAAAAAATATCAATTATTTATAATAATAAACTAGCAATTTCGCCACATGTTGCAAAGGAAAAGTTGTAACTAGCAGCATATCGAAGAATAGTATGAATCAAGAAAATGTTGTAAGAATCTTAGTTATAGCTTTTTGAACGAAAACTGAGGTTGTAACTCTCACTCAGATGGTCTTATATTAACCCTAGAGACATAGGGTTTTCAATTTATACTTTACATTTACTTTGGCTATGCTTTAAATTTCCCCTTATGATCTATAGTTACGCTTCATCGTCTAGCTTGTTCAATGACTCCAACAGTTTCACTTGATTGTTCCAAATGCACCTAAAACATGAGAATTTAATTTAGGCACTAGAAATTGCACCACAAGTTGCAAAGGAAATGTAGTAAATCGTTCAACACATTAGTTCATATTTAAAAGGCAAGGGAATTTGAGAAAGTTGAACAACTCTTCAGGGACTAGTCGACAACAAAAAAAAGATGTCTTCCATATTAGTCATCAATGTGAAGTAAAAATTCATTATGAGGATCCAATGGGTAAAAGAGACTACTCTCGAAATAATTTTCCTAAAGGGCTATTAGATGATAAGTGCGTGGATCCTTGCAGAGAGAATGATCAAGTTCATATGCCACACAATTCTTACACATGTAAAATACATTAATTGGTACATATGCAAAGGAAAGACGCCTAAAAGAACCTTCCAACACTACAAGGAAAAGACCCTCTAGCAGATTTTTTTGAGGAACCCCTTATAAAAATACCCCAGACATTTTTTTTGTAGTGGAGATTACTAGAGTAGGTTGGTGGGTGAAGGTTTTGCAAATTTTTTTCTTCCGGTGTGTTTATCATCCTAAACCGCACTAATGTGTTCAACTAGAGAAATCACCGGTGTGCACAAAACATTGGCACACCGAGACTCAATGCGCTCGGTACAAACCTGCCTGGTGCATCTTACCACAGTGGTGCACCAGTGCTTTACAAAGATTCGGCACCAATGCGTCCTAAAACCCTGTGCCAAAACTAAAACAGCCCCGTGCGGTTTTAAGAAACCCTACTGGTGCACCTATAAAACTCACGCACCCGAAAAGGGTTAAATAAATAAAAAAAATTATGGCCAAAAATCCACATTTTTCACTTCTCAGTGCTCCAGAGCTCTCAAACATCGATGCAATTTCACCTTATATGAGGTGGCCTTCCATCGGTGCTCCCATTGCACACACTGTTGTTGTTCATTGCCCACCATCTCTATTTTGAATTTTGCAAAATGGTGGGCAAATTTAGTTTTGCAAATTCTACAACCAATATGCCTCCTCGACGGCCAAATGTACAGGTATTTTCCTTGTTTTTCCATAATTAAACCTTTTAGCAGATTTGTTTTATAAAATAGCTTAAAATTCACCTTATATATATATATATATATATATATATATATATATATATATATATATATATATATATATATATATATATATATATATATATATATATATATATATATATATATATATATTCCTGCGTGGTGCGCTCGACTTGTTCGGCACGCACTGGTTCGTAGTGCTGCATGTAAATTTACAGGTTGCACTGTGACCAGTGCTAACGGTATCCATACCAGTTTTGGAGCGGTATCGAAACGACGGTCTATGATTTTTTAAACTTAAAAAAAAAAAGGTGTGGTGCGGTCGGTTACCCAGCCACATCGTTGACCATGTCAAATTGTCGGAATGCGGTGCGTTGATAGAAATATCTGCCCCGCGGCAGGTAAGTTCGTCAGTGCACCGCATTCCAGCAATTCGACATTGTCAACGGTGCAGCCGAGTAAATGACCGCACCATTGACTATGTACTGATGTCAGGAGGGCGGTGCGATTCCTAAACTATATGCCTCAGGACGTATTTTTTGGTCAACGCACCGCCCTCCTGACACTGGTACATAGTCAACGATGTGGTCTGTTATACCACTGCACCGTTGACCTTGTAACAATTCTAGGAGGGACGTGCGCTAAAAATTTTTAGGTGTACCACCACTGGTGCGCTGAAAATTTACTGGTGCACCGCTTCTGATGCATGAAAAAAAAAAACGCATTGTTACTGGTGCATTACTGTTTTTTGTGGCACATCGACTGTTTTTTTTTTTTTTTCAGAAAAAATTATATATGTATATTCTTAAATACATGTCTCATTTAATAAAAAAATTGTATTTAACATTTCAATCATTCAGCAACGTGAAAAGAGAGAAGAGAGGGAACAACAGCAACAACAGGCAGACCAGTATCACATGGTTTGCCTGTGGGAGGCACGAGAGAGGGATATAGATGTGTATTCTCACCCTATTACAGCAGCTACCTAGGGGCTCCTAAGACAAGTAGGCCTTCTCAAGTTCTATGAGGAAGCTACATCCCTAAAGGGCCATGGTGTTTTTTTGCGACATCTTTTCCGCAAGTGGAATGTCCACCTACAGGCTTTCTAAGTTGGTCCTAACTAGTGGTACGCACCCACTAAGGAGGACATCTATTTCAATACTGGCCTATCCAAGAGAGGGGTGGATTTTCCCTTGTTCCCAAAGGTCCCAGTTGGCTATGCAGCAGTGAGTCAGTTAGTGTGCTCCTAGAGATACATTAGCACAGATATACTGTATCCCTTTAGATTTTCATGTCTCTGGAGGTCAGTTACGTATTGCTTCATTTGGTAGAGAGGAGGTGATGTGCCTCTCACTATTGATTTCGACCATTTCACACAACACCAGCGACAGGAAACGCATTAGTTTCCCGCTTCTATTTTATGTTGATTCTTTAGTACAGGAGCCACGACTTGTGAGGTGGTTTGCCATTTTTTTTGCGGAAGTTTTGTACAGGTTTATATAGATGTCATGCTCATGAACAAGGGAGGGTGAACTTCCCTTTTGCTTCAGAGCTATTTTGTTTATTTTTTTAGAGGTTTTCAAAGACAAGGTCTACTTTTGTTCAAAAGCCTCGTAGTTTGATGTTACATGTATGGATGCAAATGTGGGGACAGATGATGCCCAAGAGGGGCGATTTTGAATTTTCCACGAGGATATCGCGTGATGCATTGGAGTTGCTAGCCAGTGTCGATGAGCATCCCTTCATTCTGGTCCCCTGTCTATATGCTGGTTTGGATTGGCGAGGGTGTGCCAACATCCTCTTCAGAGATGATGAGCCACCAGATGATAGAGGTAATATTAATGTTTTATTTAAATTTATCTAACATGTTCTTTAACTTTTTTTTATTAAACTGTTTAATTAAATTGTCTAATTATTGTTGTGTACTTATATATATTTTGCAGACATTGGGTGATTTGATGGCGATGAGATGCCAGTGCCACCAAATGATCCAGGTGTAGATCCTAATGACAATCAGGATATGGAAGATGCCGAGGATGAGGCTAGTGTAGACTAACCTGGTCCTCATTGTGTGTCGGTACTGCCTTTTTCTAGGTATAGGCCTGACAGTAGCTTGAGGATAGAGTTGGGTGACCAACTCTGTGCACTTTTTATGGAGGTGGGAGTCACGACCGCCACTATGAGAGAGATATAGGCCGATACTATGCTGGCGCAGATGTGGAGAGGCATGTCGCGTGACATGCTCACCCTGATGCAGCATGTTGTAGGAGCTATGAGCTTAGTTACGTGGTTGAGGAGGGCCCTTCAGCATAGGCGTGGTCGAGACGCAGTACATCGACAGTCCGTGAGAATCAATGCTTCATCTGATGATCAAGATCAAGGGAGTGATCATCGTTCACTTGTGCCACAGATGAGAAGCCTGCAGCATCGACCAGCAATCATGATGGAGAGCAGGTTGGACCATCGGCCACGTTGAGTCAGCAGCCTGCAGCATCCAGTAGTACTCATGATCAGGAGCAAGCTGGACCATCGACCATGTCGAGTCATCATGATGAGCAGCCAACAGTTGATCCTGATCGGCATAAGGCACCACCAGATCAGCAGGCACGTGATGATCTGCATGTGTCTGAGCTTGTTGAAGCTGCACCATTGACTAAGAAGGCCTCGACTAGTACTACTATTGATGATGTACCACGAGCTGATATTTGACATTTATATTACAGTTGTATATATTTGACATTATATATATATATATATATATATATATATATATATATATATATATATATATACATGGTCCATGTATTTTATGTTCATGTTGCAGTTATACTTAATTTACATGTTGGTGGTCATCATGATGTGTATATTGTTAGGTCATGTTAGATATGTTCATTTAATGTGCAGCTTGGAGATAGAAATGTATGTGATAGCAGTTATTTAACATGAGATGTATATTTGATGTTTGTGTTGTGATGATGGTATACAATGCTAATTGTGTGTTGTTAGATGATCATGATCACGACGATTAGATGATGTTAGCGAATTTGAATGTGTTTTTTAGTCGAATATGATGTTTGTATGATGGTTATCATGATCGTAATGTTTATTTAATTTAATATTAAATGATCATGATATTTATTAAATATTATGTCGTGATTGTAATTGAAATTTTAATTTTAATTGTATGTAAAACTGTAAAATTGTATTTGTATTTGTAATTGTAATTTTAATTGTAATTGTATGTAAAATATTTGTAAAATTTTTATTGTAATTGTATATATGTAAAATTGTAAAATTGTAATTGTAATTCTAATTGTACGTAAAATTCTAAAATTGTAATTGTATGTAAATTCTAAAATTGTATTTGTAATGGTATATATGTAAAATTGTAAAATTGTAATTGTAATTGTAAAAATTTATGTAGAATTCTAAAATTTTAATTTTAATTTTAATTTTAATTGTAATTGTAATTGTAATTGTAATTGTAATTGTAATTATAATTTTAATTCTAATTGTATGTAAAATATTTGTAAAATTTTAATTGTATTACTGTGAAATGATTGTAATTGTAAAATTTTAATTGTAATTGTAATTGTATGTAAAATTCTAAAATTGTAATTGTAATTTATGTGAAATTATAAAATTGTAATTCTAATTGTAATTGTATGTAAAATATTTGTAAAATTTTAATTGTATTAATGTGAAAATTTTAATTGTATCAATGTGAAATGATTTTATTAAAAAATTTAAATTTGTAAAATTGTAAATAATTGTAAAATAATAAATCTAGAATAATATAAATTTTTGTAACATAATAAAGTTTAGAAAATAGTGCAAATAAATTCATGTACTTTAGAAATATCATTATTTTATTATGATATTACATACCAAAAAAAAAGAACTTTATATAGTACTCCATTGTTTTTTAGATCAACATAATTCCAAATTATCAAGTGAAATATTGATTTTAACATTAACACAATGAAAATTACCAATTAATTCAAAATACATATTATAATGTTTTGAAAAAAAGAGTCTTATAAGTTATAAGGTATTCAAGTCCTCTTCTTTATAAAAACACATCTTAAAAGTATAAATATTGATGAAATCACACATGTACCATATCACTCATGGTTCTCATGATCACCCACGTTATCTTCCAGCTCACATGGCATGATAACACTATTTTTCTCAAAATTATGTTTTGATCTAGGGTCATGTCTCGATACGAACCACCAATCCCTATCCAACACATTTGGGTAAAAAAACACCTGGCAATAGAGTTTGGGGAGAACATAGGGCTCCTTAGCTTCATCCCACATCTTTCTAGAGTTGATACATATCATCCTACTATCATGATCTTCCTTTACATTATTCTGATCAAAGGTGTCCCACCACTTGCACCTAAAAATAACACATTGGAAAGAAGAGAAATCCACTTCAATGATCTCTTGTATCTTTCTGATGTAACCTAACATCCCTCGTACTAGGTTTTGATCACAGTGGCTAGATCGATTAGATTAATCGAACTCGACTTCCACTCCATAGTCGTGTGTCATGTGTCCATCATTGGAATTTTCTATGCGAAAATGGTGTCCATATGCCCACATAGATGGGAACAAATGCACCTATAAAAAAGTTAAAAAATCATATTTTCATGTGTCTTATAATAACCCAACAGTTAAAATATGAAATATAGATGTAATAACATTTGGAAGGTTCATTATTAAGTTTCAAATGTACATGTAAATTAAATAGATTATTATCGAGTTGTTGCACCCAATCCCTACATTTAGCGCATCCTCTTCAGCACGTGGGTAACTACCGGTTGCCCCGTATTTCTCTCTGACTTGGTCAGCAACCCAACTGTTGGGGCATATTTTTGGCATATTTTCTTTTAAATGTTCGGGATAATGCACACTTATACCATTCAACTGTTTGAATTCTTTCCTATCACTATCCCATTTCATCCTCTTTTGTTCATACAATGCGACCCGTGGTTGTGTCACTTCGAAATTGTAAAAAATGAATTTATTGATTGCTTCAATTTCTGTATTCGCTGATGAAATCAAACCAACATTATATAGTACATAGAGATCAAAATATAAATTATATATAAGTTCAACATGAATATTTACTTTGTGTAAATTTGAAAATTTATAAGTCGCTTACTCTTTACCAAGCGTTTTTTTCCATTCGTTTGGAGCAACTCCCCTTCTCTTTTGTCTTCATCCCTTTCATCATCCCAAATCACCACACATGGTTTGTTTTCGATCTACTTGACGTACTCACTAGCATAATAGAAATACTCATACGATATATACCGCTCTGCCATAGACCCCTCAGGTTTTATCCTTTGTCAAACAAAACCTTTCAATTTCTTCATGTACCTCTCTAAGAAGAACATCCAAAAACAAGAAACCACCCCAACTAATTCAACCTCATCTACTAGGTGGATTAGAAGATGAACCTGCAAGTCTGTGAAACTCATCGGTAGTTCCTTCTCAAACATACAAACAATCTCAACTATCTCTTGACCCCACGATGGAATGCTAGCCACAGGAATCTCCTTTGATGTTATCCAACGTACAAATGAAGATAATTTAGATATAGCACGTTCTAAGTCTTGATGGAATTCATGTTTCACACACCCACGCACAAACAAAGGATAATGACACTGCAAAGTTATAAACACGTGCAATGATATACAAAATTGTTTATTTTTTATGATCCTTGCATGGGATAAAATTTATTAATATAAAAAATAATAAAATCATGCTTTTGACATTATACGTACTCTTAGAATATTCAAATGGTCATTCAATTTCAACGGTGAAGCAACGTCGTAGTGAAGAGCCATATGAAGATGGCACTCTCACACCCATTATAACTTCCTTTGCCAAAGAAATATCATCTTTTTTTTAAATCCATGGGACATCACCTTCATTGAAATACCATGAATTAGAGGGACCATCGCCTACCTCTGATCCTGTACTTTCTAATTGTCTTGGCCAATGTTTCTTTTTAGTTTTTGAGGTAATAATATCTTTCCTAACAGCCAATGTGCCACTTTGTTTCGATGATATGTGCCTCCGTAAAGAAGATGAAACATTTTTAAATATATGCATGGTATCTAATAAGTAGGTAATCTTAAGATGCTCCCAATATGGGAGGTTATAAAGGATAGATTTCCTTTTCATCCCAATGGGAAATTTCTCAACATAGGTGTCGAAGAATTTTGGATCATCGAACATAGGCTCCCCATTTGAATCGAACATTTCTATGAACTCCTTCTCCTTCTCTCTCTCATATGCTCTATGCCATTCAGCTGGTGTCATTACTGGAGGCCTTTGGGTTCTCTCTCGTTTACTATTGAAAGCGTATGTTGCTCTTTTGTAAGGGTGTTCTTCTGGGAGGAATACCCTACAGCAGTCATACACTGGCTTTCATAAGTCGTTGGATTATCTAGCTTTCAGATAAGGTCCATAATATTTACATCCAAAATACCCTTTTGTTACAAGACCTGTGAGATTATTGTATACAATTTATATGCATGGCACGTTAAATAATATCATGAAGATCAGAAAAATTACAACAAATAAAATAACTAATATGCGAAAAAATATTGTTACATATATAAAAAAATCAATAAACTTGTAATTTACCAGAGAAAACTCCCAAGCCTGGATAATAATGTGTCGTGTAAGCACATATGCAATACAACGTAAAACTCCTCTCTGTTGCGATGGGTCTTGATACATCGTATACATTTATCCCATCCCATAATTCCTTCAATTCATCTAGCAGTAGTTGTAAGTAGACATCCATATTCTTCACTTGTCTTCTTCCAGGGACTATGAGAGCCAGCATAAGATGTTCATTCTTCACAGACAACCATGGGGAAATATTGTTATTGATCACTACTACAAGACAAACATAATATTTGGTGTTTCGGAGGGAATGTGGGTTGACGCCATCGATGGCTATGCTGATTCGTAGACTTCGTACTTCATCCTTGAATTTTTCGGGCCATGTATCCTCTATATGCTTCATGGCTATTGAATCAGTTGGGATTCACATAACTCCAAACTCACTTCTATGTGAGGCATGCCATCCGTGCAACATAGCTAATTCTTTGCAATGAAATAGCCTCCGAATCCTTGGGATTATAGGCATGTGCCTCAATATCTTAAAAGGAGGACCATGTGATTTACCCTTATTTTTTTATTTATCATACATGTCATGCCCACATTTCAGACATATCTCTTTGTATACATATTCTCCTCTATATAGAATACAATAATTTGGACATGCATGATATGATATGTACTCAATACCGAAAATTTTCAACAATTTATTTGCCTCTTCGCAGCTACCGGGCAAGACATTATCACTTGGAAGAACCTTATCTTTGAATAACCTGTAGTTGGTGATCATGGAAAATATTAAATGTACATTGATGCCGATATAATCATTAACATTCATAAAATTGACCATTTGTAATATTCATTGTGTGATTATATTTCTCAAATTTATATAAGGGAAGACTTTATGGTAACTTACCTCAAAATTTCTAAGAAACATGAATTCGACAAGCCAAACTTTTCTTTCAAGTTTTAAAGTAACATCGTTGTCTCGAAATGGGTACATTTTGACTGACCTCTAGGTCCAAAGAGAGGGGTGGTGGAAGCAAATTTAAGGCTTTCGAAAAAGGTGTGAGTGATATGAGCATCATCCCCTAGCTGATCATCATTTTGGAATGCATCTAACAACATTGTCTCTATGGAAATCGTATCCCTTAAGTAATCATCCATACCAACCACTATTTGATTGCCTCCATTTCAGCTTGTGAAGAACTATTATTGTTGTAGTCATTCCTAATTGGTGTATCTGGACGTAGCGGGAATTGAATCGGTGGTTGATTCAACCATTCTTGGTATCGTTCCTCTCCGATTTTTTCTCTTAATTCAGCCTTCTCTCGATTTGACATTGTCGTGGGGTGCAACGGAAGATGGTAGGTAGGTTGTTCATCATAACTAGAATCCTAATAATTTCAAAAAATATATTTGAACATGATTAGTACAAAATCTATGATATCAATTAGTAAGAACGTTAACAATGCATGATGATTAATTTGTTTGATGTTGAAATAATTACATTAATATACCAAACAATTATTATTACCATCATTGTCCCAGGGTTTTCGCTAGAAGATGAAATATTGTTACAATTGGTAGGGTGTAGCGGCTATCCATTTTCATCTACCAAATCTGCCTTGGGGTATGCTTCTCCTAATAAGAGCTTCCGAATTTTTGGAGATGTTTGATTATTTTGTGCATCTGAACTTGATTCTGAAACTGCGTGAACTTGAAAATATGTATACATTATAAATTTTATTAAGCTTATTGACATGGATAAAAAACATACATTCAATTATTTAATGAAAATATAAATAAAATATGAAGTAAATATTACGTCTCGAGAAGGATAGGGAGAACTCTGTGATGGACTTTGAGAAATATTATGGAACGAGCTGGATTTTGAAGAATTGTCTATTTGATATAATTATGATATTTTCTCCCTGCATTTGAGAAAAATCAACAATACATTTTAGTGCACACACCAAAAAATAATTTCGGTGCCTTAAAAATGGACTTATTGTTATCGTTGCTTATGTACAGATAACCGTACCGGTGCGTTTTTAGTTAACGCACATTGGTGCCATGTTATTAACTGATGCACCGGTGATGAAAAGCCGCAAATAAAAAAAAAAAAACACTACTTTATTTTTTTAAGTGAAAAAAAAACAGTAAATTGAAAAATGGGCAGCAAATATTTTCGAAAATCTAATTTCATAAAGCAATTCTTTAAATACTAAACACTTTTCATTATTTCACTATTCTTGCAAAAAAATTCAGCCAGAGATTTGCACGAGACATACCTGGAGCAAGAGAGCACGAGAACACTTTGGAGCAGCGGAATACTTTCGAACAAAACTATTCAGACAATCAGAATTCCAAACCTTTGGTGATTCCAACCATGTGGCATATAATTTCAAACGATCTCGTGATTAAATTTTATTGTTTTTTTTACACAGTAAGTAAAAAATTTCAATTTGTTGTTAATTTTCAGAAAAACAAAAAAAAATTAAAAATATATATAAAAATAAAATTAAAAAAATTAAAAATTAAAAATAAAATAAAAATAAAAAATAAATAAAAAATAAAATAAAATAAAATAAAATAAAAAAACAAACAAACAAACAAACAAAATCCATTTTTACCCTAAATCCTTCATTTTTTTGTTTCCGCCCTTGCTTCTTCCTATTTCTATGATTCAAGAATTAGGGTTTTTCATTTTAGATTTAATGGGTTTGTATTGCTATATATATAGGCCTATGACATCTAACCCACAAGACGACTTGCATAGTCGGATCCCAATCCATGTCAACGCTTACGTGAATTTTTAAAAAACATAATTTTTTTAATCGGTGCGCCATGCGTAACCTAGCGCACTGGTGTGTTGGCTTATCCTAGCACACTGTGCATGCAGTGTTTGATAAAAAATTAAAAACAATTTTTTTTAATCCGTGTGCCATTGGTAAAATAGGGCATCGGTGCGCTATTTCATTATAGCGCACCGCTCACATACTATTTGGAAAAATAATTTTTTTATTTAGTGTTAATCAGTGCACCATGTAACATATAATGCACTGGGTCTCCTATTTGACAAAGAGATTCATATGGTGGTCCCCTGTTTGTGCAGGGCATTTATAAGAATAGGCCGCACTGCCCCCTCCACGACACCCTATGCTACAAAAACTAACACTAGATGATTTTTATTATTTTGACTGTGTTAATCGGTGTGGTGGTTAACATGTAACACACCGGTGCTCCTTGTTGACATAGATCATCTTACAGTGTTTTATACTGTTTGGGCGGTGCGTTTATAAGAACATGACGCACCGACGTCGGTGTGTACATCATTTAAAAGCACACCAGTTTCTTGATATTTTTTTTTACCTGAAAAGTTGATAATTTATTTATAAAATATATTATTGAATGATATGGTATAGGTTTCATATTGATAAATAAATGGCTAACAAGAGATCAAGTAACAAAAATATTGATAACACATCAAGAAAAGAAAAAAACGCAAGTTCTTTGTAAATTCTTTACAAAAAATATTATTTTTGAACTATATGCAAGTTTAACTAATATGTATTGTTTACAGTGTATCATGCAGAGCCACAAAATGACGAAGCTCGATAAGGTTATTTCTGATCTAGAACCATAAGAGCATAAAAGCTTGATGGAAAAATTGCAAAAGGATGAATCAGGTGAATGAAAAAATACTATCGATCCAATATGAGTTTCTTTTTATAATTTTCATTAATAATATACTTAAAATTATTAGATAACATGTTTCAAAAAATTTATTAATTCACATTTGTTTAATGTTATACAGGGACCAACAACTCAGAAAAGGAATGTTATTCTAAGAAGAAATAATAATAGAACATGCAAATGAAAATGAATTTCTCCTTAGCTCATCTGGAGTGATGCTGGAGGTTAACGAAAGGGGGGGAACTTATAAAAAAGTTTGAGGGATCTAATGGAATGAATGTATAGACATTATTTCCACTTACAATACAAAAATCAATCTAATGATTCCAAGAACAAAATTTTATCTAAAATACAGGAAGATTTTCCAGAGAATTGGTCAATGAGGCATGACAGATTTTTAATAAAAAAAACGTACAACAACAAAAAATAAAGAATGAAAAGTAATATTCCTTTTAATGATTTTTTAGAATTCTTTATAAATATCATTTATAAATATCACTTTTTGTTGGAAATATTTTCATTGATGGAAAAGGAGAAGAAAGGAGCTGCACCTGAACTATCACAAAGAAGAACCAGCAATAAGGCAAAGGAGACAGACAAGGAGCAGCGGTAGCGAGGGCAGCAAAAAGAGGCAGTCAGACAACAGGAAGAATAAAAGGCAACAAAGAAGCAGAGAGGTAGCAGAGGCAGCAAAGAAGCAGAGAGGTAGCAGAGAGGCAGCAAAGAAGCAGAGACGTAGAAGAGAGGCAGCAGAGAAAGCATTAGACAAGAAGCAGAGGCAGCAAAGAAGCAGAGATAGTATGAGTATTGTTTAGTTTAATTGCTATGGGATGAGACTTTGTAATTGGGGGTTTAAATGGGTCCTATGTGTTATTGAAGAAATCGACATTCATGTCAATGTTGTGGTGTGAAATTATCTCTGCATTGATGAGTTAATTACATATGTGAGTCGATCAAGATTTCTAAACAGTTTTGAATAAACTATGTGGCAAGGGCCATCGATTGAACATCAGGCCAGTAGAAATTGTAATTTGAGTTTAGATGTATAGATGAAGAATTGTTTCTGAATTCTGTGCAATTTCGTTTTATAATAATGAAGCACAAAATTGCTTGAAAGTATTGTTGGGCATAAAGAAAAATCAATGTTAGTTCAGTTTTAATTCGGTGGTTTGATACATCAGAGTGGCCAACAAAGTAATTGGGTTTTGGAACAAACTATGTCATTTGGTTTGAAATCATTTGGGATTTTACTGTGGATTGAACCACAGAGACTGGATATGGCAATCATGGTCGCATTGCCAAAGCTGATGTTTTATATGCCGTAGGTTATAATCAAAAGAAATTTTGATATCATATATGAGTAGACCATTTACATATACGAAGGTAACCAAATTTCGTAGAATGAATGTCTGTGTGAGTTGAAGGTCTAACCATGACCTATCAAAACTGTGCGTGGAATGAAAGCGGAAATTTTGTGTTAAGGCAGAATTGTGAGCAACCAGCAAAATCGTAGTTGGAAACTCTATAATGAACCTCAAAGAAATAAAATTGATCTCATGAGTGGTTGCGTGATGTGCTGGCAAAAAGGATTGAGGTTTTGTTTAATCATGTTGAATGTTGAAGCTATGTATTCAGCAGTAAGAAGAGAATCAAAGATCGAATGCATTTTAAACAAGCCTGTATGAAGGTGAAAACCCTAGAAATGGTACAAAGATGGCTAGATTTAGTTTGGAAGAACAATAACGGTGCCACAGAACCAAGAAGATGGAATGTGAAGGTGGAATTCAATTAAAATATAGTTTTGAAGAAATTGGAACGAGGAACTAAGGATATGGCGGAACCTTGAGTCGATAAATGGAACCGGAACATTAAACAGTGAGGGTGGTTTCAAAATATAATACCAGCAGTCTCGCATTTCTTAAAACTGGTAAGCGGATTCTCTGAAAAAAATGCGATAATGGTTAGCATTCAACACGTGGCATAGGCGGTATTCTAAAACCGGTTATTTTGCATTTTTTTAAGTGTTAAAGTTCTGTTCTCGAAAAAATGTGAATTCCGTCAAATCTGGGTTGTGGAAGATCCAAAGGCAATCGCATAGTAAGTTGCGGGTTCGTTAACTCCATGTTAGTTGCTGTGGTACCAGCTAATATATCGGCATTCAGTTTGACAAACCAAGTTATGTTGCAAATGTTATGCGTATGAATGTGTTGTGGGCTCGAAAGAAAGAGTACACCGTTGATTTATTGAGTTGGGATGCAACGGGATACCGACTGTCCGATCTGATAGTGTGTGTGGCCCACGAACGAGAGGCGGACTTGGTGTGTAGAGGTATTATGTTAACCTTTAAAATATAAAGTTTAAGCTGCTGGGTTGTTAAGTGAGGTGTGAACTAAAGTTTTATTAATAAAACTTTATTAATTTTGAAGTCCGAATATGTGGGACCTGAAGTTGTATTATGTTGACAATTGAGGTTTTTGGAATGGTGGCCAAAGTTATTTGAAGGGGCGCGCATATAAAATGTTTTAATCCAATGTCAAAGTGTTTTGGGTCCCAATTTTTATCATATATTGAGGTATGGGTTTTAACCAAGGTCGGTTTTGATATATGTTCATGACCATTGTGGCTCGGACATTCATATATGTCGGCATGGGGTTTTTAGCCAAAGTTTGAATTTATATATGGTTTGAAATATGCTGTGGGTTGGACATTTATATGTATCGGGTTATATGGTTACCCTAGGTTTAACAAATTCAAACAATGAAAGTATGTTAATACGCTGTGGGGTCGAAACTCATTTTAATGTAGGTACATGCTATATAATGTGGACTATTATATAAGTTCTATATATACATATTTATGAACGGTGGAAAGGTGAATCCCGAATTTAAATCAAGGTTTAAAGAACCGCATATGAGTATTGTGAATTTGGTTTGGTTTTGAATCAAATATTGAATTGGTAAAGTGTTAGAACCGAACCATGAAGATTGAAGAAAACTTCTACATTGATACAGCTGCCAGATTTAGAACATAATTTGGGAAATGCATTCTACATGCATGGAAAACAGGAGAGTATACAGAACTGTTACATAACAGTATCAAAAAAGACAAACGCACAATGATCCAAGAACTGAATGGGTTGAATTGAAATATTTATTGTAACTGAAAATGTTAAGTTTTATTTATTTTATATTGTTTGTGATGCAATTGCAAGTCTCCGAAGGCAAAACAAAACTCCACTGAAATACTGAAATATGTATGTACTGCTATATTCCTCTGAATGAGCTAGACAAAGAAATGAGAAGGGAGAATTCAAAGATTCATGGTTGTTCATTTCGAATTCCCTAAGGAATGCTAATAGTCATGAGGTAATATCTATAAATAATATTACAAAGACATACATAGAGAGGTTAGAGAATGGAGAAATGAGGCAGAGAGGGTAAGAAGAAGGAGGAACAAATAGAGAAGCTGTGAAGATTCAAAGATGATATAAGGCATATATGAATACTAGTGAATAGCAGTGAAGAAGGAACGAAACAGAGCTGATATCCAGGTAAATCAACATGGGTTTTTGTTTATGAAAGAGTGAGGAAGTTGGTGCTTCCATATCAAGTTGTACCTTGATAGGTGTCAGTTGTAGTTGGCTGAGGTAGGAGCCTCTTGTAGGTTGTAGCCTGCAGAAAATAGATGGGATTTGGAACTTCCTTGCCAGTTGTAGCTTGCATAATTGAGGTAGGAGCCTCATGTAGGTTGTAGCCCACAGAAAATAGATGGGAGTTGGAGCTTCCTTGCAAGTTGTATCTTGCAGAATTGAGGTAGGAGCCTCTTGTAGGTTGGAGCCTACAGAAAATCAGTGGTGAGAGGGAGTTGGAGCTTGCCTTTGCATCACAACAATAATAAGATGTGGTTTTCTCCCTTTTGGGTTTCCACTTATATATGTTGTCTATGTGCATGATGTTTATGTGTTGATATGGTTATCTATTCTGCTTAATACTTGCTGCTCACATATTAATATTGTTGTTACATTATGTAATAAGTTGATCATGAAATGAAGGTGTAAATAAGTTTAAAGGAAAGTTTTAAAAGTCCATGAATGTGTTAAACTTATTCACCCCCCCTCTTAGTTTAACTAAGGGTTCAACACTTTTTTTATATTTACTTTCCATATATCAATATAAAAATTAAATAGTTTATTTTTATGTTACATTTTTAGGAAGTTTATCAAAATCTCAAAAGATGAATGAGCTAATATCATAAATATGCCAGTAGGAATGTCCAAAAAGGTGTACAAGGAGATGGTCAAAGAAATGGACAAAATTGCATCGCAGGAGGACTTATCTCAACAACAACGTGCTTCAAATGTAATATGTAATCATTGAAATTTTCAATCATTAGGTACAATAAATAAACAATTTATCAAAAAATATTAATTTTCAAGTATTTTCTTGCAGAAAAGAAAAGAAAATGGAACCCATTCAACACATAAAATAGGACGACAAGGAAGAAAAGGGTTGATATCTAAGTTTGTGAGTAATTGTTACTTCCTTATAACAAATTAACTAGATTTCATTTTTGTATATTTTAAGTTGTTTTACAAAAATCATAATTGAATGTCTTCAGACAGGTGCTAACATTCAAAGAAGAACCATTAAACGAATTGATTGAAATTGGGTTAAATATGGGTTGTGAGTATATGTTGGCATATTAGAAATTAATTGTGGAATTTTTAAGCATCTATCAATCTTGTTTTACTTAGCTTCGTCTATAATAATAGAACAAAAAAATATTTTATATTAAATATATGATATTTTATGGGGTATAAAACTTGCAGGAAACAAAGTATGGAAATGTGCCAACAAATGAAATCTTGAAAGATGGCATAGTACATGGTTTTGAAATAATGTGTATAGTTCATGAGTCAATTGTTGCTATGGTATATCATTTCTTTTCGATTTACCTTTATGTATATTATTTAATATTGCAATTTTCATTATTCTCACCAATGTATATACACTCATTACAATTTATTTTTATGTTTATAGATGGAAGGTGAAGAAGAAGAAAACAATCAACACCGTGAACAAAACATTCCTGACAATAACCCAAGTCATGGAAGTAGCTCGAGCAGTGACATCAATTCAAGCGAAGAATGATGATCATTAGGTTTCGATATCAAAGCAAAGTGTTGTATTTTTTTAAATATTTGTCTGTGAAATCAAACATTTTGTTTAATGTAATGGACATAGTGTCCCAATTGAAAGACAAAGGGATACCAATAACTGTCCCATTTTGTATGACAAACACTGTCTGATATATATATATATATATATATATATATATATATATATATATATATATATATATATATATATATATATATATATATATATATATATATATATATATATGTACGTGTGTGTGTGTGTGTGTGTGTGTTTTAATTTATTCTATTGTGTTCTCCATTGTCGCTGTGAAATTTATCACCACTGATTAAATTTACGGATGATTAAATATTATAATGAAGAGATGTGAAATCTGATGATATGATATAACAAATTCCAAACATCACATTCAAATGCACTAATAAAAATTTAATTGATATGAATATTGTTATAAGATATGTGTCACCTTTTGATGAATAATGAATTTTAAAAAATCACAATAATTATGATATGATATATAACAAATTTTTCCAAATATCACATTCAAATACATCAATAAAAATTTAATTAATATGAATATCGTTATAAGATGTGTCAATATTGATGAATAATGAATTTTTAAAAATCACAATAATTGCACTGTCATATGTCGATGTTCCTAAAAATACAAAATGAACACTGGTGTGTGTCAGTTACTGTGCACCGGTGCGTTTGTATGACACAGTGCGCCAGTACATTTCTACGACCTATGGGCACCGCAAAAATACCAATACCAATTATAACTCTTGGTGTATTTGTGCGATACTACACACCAGTGTGTTTATGTGAGACTACGCACCGGTGCATTTGTATGACCTATGGGCACCGCATAAATACCAATACAAATTAGAAAAATTGGTGTGTTTGTCTGATACTACGCACCGGTGCATTTCTATAAGACTACGAACCGGTGCGTTGATATGACTTGTGGGCACCACACAAATCCCAATATCAATTATAACGGCCTCGTGCGTTGTATCACCTATTTTGAGCCCGGTGTGGTTTTAGACCTTTACGGCTCGGTGCATGCACCTTCGACTGCCTCAGTCTGACCGTCTAGATGACACGCACCGCTGCGTTGACACCTTAGTAGCGCACCGATGAAAAAAACATCCGTAATAACCTTCGGCTACCCAGTTTTTTAGTTGTATTGAAATCCTGGTAAAATCTCTGCCAACACCTCTGTTACCAAAAACAGATGTTATAGAAAATGTTTTTTTGACAATTTTGGCCAATTTTATAACACTAAAAACCTCCTTTATAACCTCCTCTAGAGGGTCTTTTCCTTGTAGTGCAAGTTATGAGATGTAAATAGATGGAATAAGCCCAAATGTTATAAATCTCATGTTATAAAACTCAACAACATGATTCCCATCTATGGATCTTGTGCATATATTAACTAAGCAGATGCCCTCATGATGAAAATGGAAGAGCTTCATTTCTTTCCTGAAGCAAGGATGTATAACACTCTTATAGCATTGCATGCTTAAAACGACATTATTAATAAACCATTTGTTACTTCACAACGACAAAGGAAGCAAGACTTGTTCTTGATATTGTGGATTGTTGAACTATTTTATATGAATTTTGTACTAGACACATGGTTAGTGTAGTAGAAGTTATTGTCAAGGAGATGGATGCATTCGGCATTCATGTGGATGAGTACTCTCAATCAATTGTTATTATTATTATATATATCAATTGTGAATGTTATGCTTCCAATATTGATGCATATGGGGAACAAGGTTATTGGTTAGAAGCTGAAAAGGTGTTTAAGTGCAGTTAAGAGAGAGGCAAGGGTCAAAATGTATTAAAATTTAATTTCATGATCAAGACCTATGGGATTAAAAAATTCCATGACACATTTCTAGATCAAGTTCATAGGCCACATAGTTCTTACACATGTATAATTCATTAATTGATACATATGGGAAAGAAGGATGCCTAAAATAATATTCACAAGTTATTTTATGAGATGTTAAATAATGGAATAAGTCCAAATGTTGTAAAACTCAACAACATGATTCCCATCTATGGATCTTATGTATATCTTGATAAAGCAAATTCCCTCATGGTGAAAATGGAAGAGATTCAATGCTTGCCCGAAATAAGGATGTATAACACTCTTATAGCATTACATGCTCAAAGCAACATTATTGATAAACCATTTGTTACTTCACAAAGATGAAGGAAGTAGGACTCGTTCTTGATATTATGGGTTTTCGGACTATATTATATGCATTTTGTATTAGACACATGGTCAGTGAAGTAGAAGTTGTTTTCAAGGAGATGGATGCATTGGGAATTCATGTGGATGAGTACTCTCAATCATTTTTTATTATTATGTATTTATATTTTGGGATGCTTAAGAAATCATGGGCATGGTTTAAAAGGCTCCAACTTGCTGGAGGAATGCATTGTGAATGTTATGCTGCTAATATTGATGTGCATGGGGAGCAGGGTTATTGGTTAGAAGTTAAAAAGGTGTTTAAGTTCAATCAAGAGAGAGGCAAGGGTCAAACTATATTAAAATTTAATGTCATGATCTAGGCCTATGGGATTGAAAAATTCCATGACAAGGTTATGGATCAAGTTCATAGGCCACACAGTTCTTACACATGTATAATACATTAATTTATACATATGGGAATGTCGGACGCGTATAAGAAGCTTTCAAGTTATTTTCTGAGATGTTAAAAGGTGGAATAAGCCCAAATGTTGTAAAAATCAACAACATGATTCCCATTTTTAGATCCTACAGATATCTTGATGAAGCAGATGCACTTGTGGTGAAAATGGAAGAGCTTCGTTGCTTTCCTGAAACAAGGATGTATAACACTCTTATAGCATTGCATGCTCAAAATGATAGTACTGATAAACCATTTGTTACTTTACAAAGATGAAGGAATAAATACTCATTCTTGATATTGTGGGTTGTCGAACTATTTAATATGCATTTTGTATTAGACACAAGTTCAGTGAAGTAGAAGTTGTTGTCAAGGAGATGGATGCATTGGGGATTCATGTGGATGAGTACTCTCAATCAGTTATTATTATTTTATATATATATTTGGGGATTCTTAGGAAAGCATGATCATGGTTTTAAAGTTTCCATCTTGTTGGAGGAATGAGTTGTGAATGATATGCTTCACATATTGATGTGTATGGGGAAAATGGTTATTGTTTAGAAGTTGAAAAGGTGTTTAAGTGTAGTCAAGAGAGAGGCGAGGTCAAACTATATTAAAATTTAATGTCATGATCAAGGCCTATGGGGTTGAAAAATTCCATGGAAAGGTTCTAAATTTGTTTGAAATAATATAAGTTAATGGGGTTATTCTTGATAGATGCAAATATGCCTCTGTCTTTTAGAAACTTGCAAGTCCAGGACTTCTAGATGAATCGAAACACTTTATTATTAAAATGCAAAACGGAGGGTTAGTGCCTAAGTGTCATCATTTTTTGTTTCTATTGCCACCTGTGGAAGATTGGGTTGAGCTACAAAGGCAGGTATGGAGCCAAAGGTTTTTGTTTATAGTTCCTTTATAAATGCATTTACAGAAGCTGGATGTGTGGAAGAAGTTGTATAACATAATTGCCGATCAAATGAGAAAATTACCGATTACCCATTTTTTTGAGGTAGCAAAAAAAGCACCCGATTTTGAAAAGTGATTATTCAGAATACACCTTTTTTTAGCATATTTTTCAAACTTCAAATTTTCTTATGGAACAATTTTCTTTTAAATGTTAGTGATTTTCATCTTGATTTTGAAAAGTGTTGATGCAACATCAACCCATTTTTTTAGAGGGATTATTTGAAACACTTCAAAAAAAATTATGTATCAAGTATGATTTTTTTCTTTTTTAAATGTTAGTGATTTTCATATTGATTTTGAAAAGTGTTGATGCAACATCAACTCTTTTTGTTTAGAGGGATTATTTTTTACACTTTAAATTTTCTAATGTATTAAGTGTAGATAAATTCTTTTTAAATGTTGGTGATTTTCATGTTGGTAATAATATATATATATATATATATATATATATATTTATTTATTTATTTATTTATTTATTTATTTATTTATTTATTTGATTTTTTGTTTAAACATGACCAACAAAAAATAAAATATATATATATATATATATATAGATATATATAGATATTTCAAAAAACAAATAATTTAGGGAAATAAAAATAAAAATTAACCCAAAACAAAAAAAACATCTAAACTTTTATTTTTTTAATTTATTTAAAAAATAAATAAACAAATAATTAAAAAATTAAAAATAATTTTAAAAAAAAAAAAAAAAAAAAATATATATATATATATATATATATATATATATATATATATATATAACAAAACAAAACAAAAGATTTGTGCCTCAGGCAACCTAGGTCGATTCTAGGAATTGACTTGTCGTCGTTAACAATGGTCACAGGGCCTTAGGCCTGATCATGGCAGCACTGTGCAGTGCCCCCTGCCTAGGCCCAAGGCCCTGCGACAATTACTGAGGGAAGCAGGTCGATTCTGAGAATTGACCTAGGCCACCCGGGGCACAAAATATAATAATAATAATAATAATTAAATTTAATTAATTTTTTATATTTTTTTCTTATTTTTAATTTTAATTTTTTTAATATTTTTTTATAAATTTTGTTATTGTTTTTTTTTAATTATGTGTTTTTTTTGTTGTTAATTTTTTTTTTTTTTGAAATATTTTCCCTGTTTTTTTATTTATTTTTTGATATTTTTTCTTTATTTTTTGTTATTTTTTTATATTGTTTAAAATTTGTATTTCTACAAATTAATTTTGTTTTTTTTTATATTGTGGTTTCTTTTTTGTCTTTTTATATATTTTATATATTTGATTTTTTTAATTTTGTGTTTTTTTTTCATTTATATATTTTATATATTTCATTTTTTTAATTTTGTGTTTTTTTTCTTTGTTTGAATTTTTGTCTTCTATTATATTTTTCACTTTTATTTATTTATATATTTTTTAATTATTTTGGTTTTTTTATTTTATTTTTTACAGGGTCCATGTCGATGCTCTACTAGTAACCCGATTCTATTATATGAAATTTGATAGTTGATTTTAAAATTTTCGTAATATGAATCGAGTTTGCCTCCACAATGTGTCAATTTATGGTCCTTATGTTTTCATTACAATGGATTGAGTTCACCTACATTGTGTGTCGATTTGACGGTTGATTTTTAAATTTTTGTTGCAATGTGTAAACTTGTCTTAGGCTAAGATTTTAAAATCGATATACATTTATTATTTAAAAAAATAAATTACTCTTTTTATGGTTTTTCAAATACGTGATATTTTAAATTTAATCGTTGGAATTTTACGGTTTTTCAAAGAACTTTACCTTTAATGTCATGACTTAACTTTTGTTTTCATTACTGTCATTTTTAAAAAATGTTGAAAATTTAACTCGAAAAATAAATAATTAATTAATTAAATAAAATTGTTATTAACATCTAACACTTTATTTTTTGTTTTTTTTTGCTAGAATTCTGGTTTTTTTTTTTAATAAATATCAACATAATGTGTTTTATTTCTTACATGCAAAGATATATATTAATTTTCCAAAATTGATTCTTTACTACATACTAATATACATATTTTATTTCAAGAAATAAAACACAATAGTTTTATTTTTTTTATTTATGCAAAGAACATGTCTAATATTCTAGTGCATGTGAAAACAATTTCTCCTTCAAAAAAATTTGACAAAGTAGATATTATGTATATGCAGGTAAGCACCCATTCTTTCCTCAAAAAGGTTGTCAGAATGGGTATTACCCATAATCACAAAACATTGCATTTTCTTTCTAATAGAGGGCCTAAATCTTATATTGTGTTTTCTTTCCAATGGAAGGCCAAAATAATATATTGTATATGTAAATAAGATCTACTTTATGAATTTGAAAAAAGAAAACAAGTAGGTTAATCCTTGTCCACATAACTACACCTCCATTTCCAAAGGAAATAAAAATGCTACCTCAAGTTAACAAGTAGGTTAATCCTTGTCCACATAACTACACCTCCTTTTCCAAAGGAAAAAAAAGCTACCTCAAGTTATCAATTATCATCTCTGCACATGAGATTCCATGGATGTATTTATTTCCAAGAAAGTCTCTACCAAAATAATAATAACAACCTATAACGCAAGTCATAGTAGTAATAACTACAAACATTTAGATAAGAACGTATACGAACTTTGCAACACCTCTGAAGGAGAAGGAAAATAACAATAGTAACCATAACTTTGCATACCAAAATCATTCTAAAGATCATTTGCATAATCAACCATACTTTTCAACGCAGTCATCTATAAAAGTCAGACAACTCAGGCCTCGCTTTCGTTACTGATTGTTTGGGATAGGGTTTATTGTTGCATTGTCAAGGTTCCTTCCCAAATGATAACAGATAGAATATACCCTATGGTGCACCTAGTACTGGATGGGATCGAATCTATGTCACACAAGTATGAGATGGACCTCATGCGCCAGTATGAGACCATCCAACAAAATAAGCCCCATGTCATCTGACGTAACATACGACAATAAATTTTTTTTTTTTTTGCTTAATTGATAACATCTACCACTCACCAATTCAAAGGATATTAAACCAGTATCCACTACACACTACAGGGAAAAAACCCTCTAGCGAATGTTTCTGTGGAAGCCCTTATATAAATAACCCATATATCCTTTTGTAGCGGAGGTCACTGGAGTAGGTTGGTGGGCGGATGTTTTTGCAGATGTTTTTTCGTAGTGCGTTTATAATGATAACACGCACTGGTGCATAGTAGAGGCTAAATCATTGTTCCAAAGTTATTTTTAAGTACTACGAAAGCAACGGTGAACTTCATACATATGATTCATCAGGGCATCTAATAAGCAGTTCCTCCCTTACACGCACTGGTGCGTACAAGTTGATGGGCACCGTGACAGAGTTTTCAAAAAAATGATGATGCACTTTATATAAAGTGCACCGGTACGTACGATCAAATGGAACACTGAGACACTCACTATATAACCTTCCCGGTGCCTCGAATTAATCAAGCAGACCAACGAATTGGTTAATCAAAAAAATATTTTCACCAATGCGGTGTTATCCTCTAACAATGACGCCCCGGTGTGGTTATGGTGATACGACGCCCAAGAGTAGGGTGTTTATTTAATGAAAATATATAGTGATTTTTATATAACACGCCCGATGTTGGTTGTATATCATCAACCCGGTACATTTCATTAATTGAGAGCACCACACGAGGGTTTTAATTAAAAACATATTTCCACCATTTCGGTGGTATGCACTAACAATGACATCCCGGTGTAGTTTAGGTACAATGACGCATCGGCATATGGTTTTTATTCAATGGAATCACGGTGCACTCCGTAAAAATAGGCCCAGAGCATCTTAGTAATCCAGCACATTGTAAAAGGGTGAAATTAAAAACATTATTTCCACCAAGTTCAGTGCTATACTCTAATGAAAAAGCCCCGGGGCGGTTAATGTTTCCTAACGCACTGACCTATATATTTTTTAATTTAAAGAAATGTGGGGCGCAATTGATACAACCACCGAGTGTGTCTCATACACGAGCGCAACGGAAAATGGTTTATTTA
Source organism: Pinus albicaulis (assembly GCA_034641835.2). Lineage (NCBI taxonomy): Eukaryota > Viridiplantae > Streptophyta > Pinopsida > Pinales > Pinaceae > Pinus > Pinus albicaulis. The sequence goes on from CM076577.1 coordinate 420,733,980, forward strand.
AAAAAAAAAATTATCGGTCGTAAATAATATTTTTACCATTTACAGTCTTGTAGAGCTCTCAAGCACCATTGTGACCTTTGTGTCTCTAAGGCGCCCTGCCATCAATGCTCCCACTGCCCGCATTTCTTTCGTCTGTTGCTCAGTGTGCGGATTTCAAATTTTGTGAAACAGTGGGCCAATTTGGTTTTTAGTACTTCGTTGGAAACATGCCACCTCGATGCACAAATGTGAAGGTAATGTATATGTTTCTCACCAACATAAGCTTTTACCGAATTAATTTTGAAAATTGACATAGAATTCATTATTTTTTCGAAGAAAAAAAAAATCCTGAGCGGTGCATTCGAGCCGTTCGGCTCGCACCATTCCTAGTGCTCTTTGTTAATTTATAGGCCGAGTGATGAATGGTGTTAACGAAAACCGAACCGGGCGGTTAATGTGACAGTGGTGCGCTACCAAAAAAAAGTGCACCGCAATAGCAATAAATTTTTTTCGGTGTGTGTCGATTTCCAGCCGCACTGACAATTTATAATTTTTTAAAAATAACAATTTATTTTATATTTGGTGGTGCGTTTGGCTTACCGTAACGTACAGGGGCATTATGTAAAAACAAACATAAGAGCTTGATGTGTCTATATTACAGGAACACACCACATTAAAATACCATTTGAAGCATAACTATTTTTTCACGTGGTGTGTTCTATAAACGTACTAGTACGTGATGATTAGTTTGGCAGTGCGTCATTGTCATGGGGCGACCCAATGCACTATGTTTTACTTATCGCATCGATAGCTATTAAAAAGTTGGAAGGACCTTTAGTTAATTTTTTTCAAAGATTTATTTTTATACTTTTTTATGTGATGCGATATGTGGGTTTACCAAAAGGCATCGGTACCCACCGGTGAAATGTTGATATAAAAAAAAAAACCCGATGCATTTAAATTATGTAAACGCACTGTACCGTTGGAAAAAAATATTATTTTGGTGTGGTTCATCAGTCAAACCTACCGCCTTGGGGCATTTTTTGTTTGGATACCACACCGCCAGTAGTAAAATATTGAAAACGAGTGGTGCATTGAGCTATAATAAACGCCTTGGGGAGGATATGGTTTGTCAAAGCACCTCCTATAATATGTATTTGATTAATATTTTTTGTTGCCGTGGTGTGTGACTATTTTTTATGCACACCGTTGACGGTGTGTGAAATAGATGTATGCACCGTTGGAAGTGTGTGACTGTTTTTTGTGGCGCAACTAATGATTTTTTTATTTTTTTCAACAAAAGTTGTATTTATAAATTTGTAAATACATTTTTCATTTAATAAAAAAATTATGTTTTATGTATCAGGGAGTTTGATGTATTTAATATGTGAATCATTAACCGATGTCAATACAGACAGAAGAGACAACAACAGGAGCAGATGGATGACCATTACAACATGATACAATAGTGGGAGGCAAGGGAGAGGAGTAGACTTTTGTACCCCCACCTTATTACGCTACCCACCCAGTTTCTGTTGAGGGATGTAGACCTCCTTAAGTTCTATGAGGAGGCTACAACCCTGAAGGGGCACAACGGCTTATTGGTACAGTTGATCTATAGATGGGATGCCCATCGACAGGATTTCTGTGTCGGTCCTAACCAGTGGTACTAGACCACTAAGGAGGAAATGTATTTTATCATTGGCCTATCTAGGAGAGGGGAGGATTTTCCCTAGTTCCCTGATGTCCCCTTTGGTTATGCAACAGAGATTCAGTTGGTGTCCTCTCAGAGATACATTAGGGATGACATACTTTCTCCAGCATATTTTCAGGTGCCTGGTGGACAACTATAGATTGGTTCTTTTGGTCCAGAGGATGTTAGGTGCCTCTCACTATTACTGACCACCATTTCACATTATACCAGTGACGGGCAGCACATTAGTTTTCGTCTTTTATTTTATGTTGATTCTCTATTCCAGAGGCAAAGACTTGTTAGATGGTCTGCAATTATTTTGCGGTAGTTTTTTATAGCCTTAGATAGATGTTGTTATAATTTTTTTACTCTTTATCAAACGCCTCTTTCCATTAGTCTAGAGAAGCTCCCCTTCTATTTTGTCTTCATCCCTTTCATCGTCCCAAATCACTGCACCTAATGTGTTGTCAATCTGCTTGATGTACTTACTGGAATAATAGAAATACTCATATGATATGCCCTCTGCCATAGACCCCTCAGGTTTTTCCCTTTGTCGAACAAAACCTTTCGATTTCTTTATGTACCTCTAAGAAAAACATCCAATGACAAGAAACCACCCCAACTAATTCAACCTCATCTACTAGGTAGATTAGAATATGAATGTGAAAGTCCATGAAACACATCAGTAGTTCCTTCTCAAATATACAACAATCTCAATTATATTTTGACACCACCATGGAATGCTAACCACATGAATCTCCTTTAATTTGATCCAACATACAAATGTAGATAATTTAGTTATGGCACGTCCTAGGTCTTGGGGAAAGTCATGTTTCACACACCCATGCACGAACAAAGGATAATGACACTGAAAAGTTATAAACACATACAAAATTAATTATGTTTTATGATCCCATGGGATAAAAATTATTAATATAACAAGTAATAAAATCATGATTTTGACATTATACATACTCTTAGAAGATTCAAATGTTCATGTGATTTCAACCCCGACAAATGGTCTTCCATGGTGAAGCAGCGTCGTACTGAAGACCCATATGAAGATGGCACCCTCACACACATTATAACTTCCTTTGCCAAATAAATATCATCATTTTTTAAAATCCATGGGACATCACCTTCTTTCAAAGACCAACTAGACGAACCAGCCTCTCTTGTACTTTCTTGTCTTGGCCAATGTTTCTTTTTAGTTTTTGAAGTAATAAGATCTTTCCTAACAGCAAATGTGTCACTTTTTTTCGATGATATGTGACTCCATAAAGAAGATGAAATTTTTTTAAATATATGCATGGGATCTAGTAAGTGGGTAATATTAATATTCTCCCAATATGGGAGGTTATAAAATATATATTTCATTTTCATCCCAATGGACAATTTCTCAACATACGTGTCTAAGAATTTTGGATCATCAAACATAGGCTCCCCATTTGAATCTAACACTTCTATGAAATCCTTATCATTCTCTCTCTCCTATGCTCTAAGCCGTTCAGATGGTGTCATTATTGCAGGAATTTGGGTTCTCTCTCGTTTACCATTGAAATTAGATGTTTCTCTTCTATAAGGGTGTTCTTCTGGGAGGAATACCTTGGAGAAGTCATACACTGGCTTTCATAGGTCATTGGACCATCTAGCTTTCAGAGAAGGTCCACAACATTTACATCCATAATTCCCTTTTGTTACAAGACCTGTGAAATTATTGTATACAATATGCATGGCATGTTAAATAATATCATGAAGATCAGAAAAATTACAATGAATTAAATTAATATGTGAAAGAATATTGTTACGTATATAAACAAATCAATAAACATGTAATTACAAGAGAAAACTCCTTAGCCTGGATAATCATGTGTGGTGTAAGCACATATGCCATACAACGTAAAACTCCTCTCTGATGTGATGGGTCTTGATACATCATATACATTTATCCCATCCCATAATTCCTTCAATTCATCTACTAGTGGTTGTAAGTAAACATCCATATTCTTCATTTGTCTTCTACCAGGGACTATAAGAGGCAACATAAGATGTTCATTCTTCACAGAAAACCATGGGGGTATATTGTTATTGATCACTACTACAGGCCAAACATAATAGTTGGTGATCTGGAAGGAATATGGGTTGACGCCATCCATGGCTATGCTAAATCATAAACATCATACTCCATCCTTGAATTTTTCAAGCCATGTATCCTTTATATGCTTCATGGTTGTTAAATCTGTTGGGATTCGTATAACTCCCAACTCACTTCTATGTGAGGCATGCCATCCCTGCAACACAGCTAATTCTTTGCAATGAAAGAGCCTTTGAATCCTTGGGATTATAGGCATGTGCCTCAATATCTTAAGAGGAGAAACATGTGATTTACCCTTCATTTTTTACTTATCGTACCTGTCATGCCCACATTTCGAACATATCTCTTTTTCTGCATGTTCTCCTCTATATAGAATACAATAGTTTTGACATGCATGATATGATATGTACTCAATACCCAACATTTTCAATAATGGCTTTGCCTCTTCGTAACTACCGGGAAAGACATTATCACTCAAAATAAATTTATCTTTGAATACTAACCTATAGTTGGTGGAGAATATTAAATGTACAATGCCAATAATATTTAACGTTCATAAAATTGACCATTTGTAATTTTGATCGTGTGACAATATTTCTCAAAATATAAGGGACGTGATGGTCAAGTACCTCAAAATTTCCGAGAAACATGCATTCGACAAGCCAAAATTTACTTTCAAGTTGTACAGTAACGTCGTTCTCCCCAACTAGGTAGACTTTGACTCACCACAAGGTCCAAAGAGAGGGGTAGTGGAAGCAGATTTAAGGCTTTCGAAAAAGGTTTTAGCAATATGAGCATCATCCCCTAGTTGATCATCATTCTGGAATTCATCTAACAACATTGTCTCCATGGTAGTTGTACCCCTTAAGTAATCATCCATACCAACCTGTATTTGATTGCCTCCATTGCCAGCTTGTGAAGAACTACTATTCCTGTAGTCATTCCTAATTGGTGAATATGTACGTACTAGGAATTGAATAGGTGGTTGATTCAACCATTCTTGGTATTGTTCCTCTCTGAGTTTTTCTCTTAATTTATCCTTCTCTTGATTTGACATTATCGTGGGGTGCAATGGAAGATGGTAGGTAGGTCGCAAATCATCACTATAATCTTAATCATTTCAAAAAATATATTTGAACGTGATTAGTACAATATCGATGATATCAATTGGTAAGCACGTCAATACATGATTAATTGGTTTAGCATTGAAATAATTGCATCATACCAAATAAGTATTACCATCATTGTCCCTGGATTGTGGCTAGAAGATGGCATGTTACAATTGGTAGGGTGAAGCAGCTGTCCATTTTCATCTACCAACCACGCCTTGCAGTTTGCTGCTCCTGATAAGAGCTTCTGAGGTACTAGAAATATTTGAATATTTTGTGCATTTGAACTTGATTTTGAATCTGCATGAACCTGCAAATTTTTATACATTAATTTTATTCAGATTGTCATGGATACAAAAAATAAATTCAATTTAATAATGAAAATATAAATAAAATCTGAAGTCATTACATCTCGAGATGGATAGGAAGAACTTTGTGATAGACTTTGAGAAATATTATGGAATGAGATGTATTTTGAATAATTGTACATTTGATATAAATATGAGATTTTCTCCCTGCATTTGAGCAAAATCAACAATAAACTTTGGTGTACATACCTAAAAGAAACTTCGGTGCATTAAAAAAAGAGTTATTGTTATTGGTGCTAATGTATTGTTAAATGCATCGGTGTGGTTTTATTAACTAACGCATTGGTGCTATTAGCTAACAACGCACCAAATATCAGTAAAAAGAAATGCGAATTTTTTTTTGAAGTGGAAAAAAAAGCGATGAAATGAAAAATGAGTGGCAAGTTATTTTTAGAAATCTAATTTCATAAAAAATTCTTTAAATAGTAAAAGTTATGCATTATTTCATTATTTTTGCTAAAATTTTCAGGAGTGGGATTTGCAGGAGAGACATACCTGGAGCAAGAGAGCATTGTGGAGCAGCAAAATACTTTCGAACAATAGCACTATTCAGAGAATCATAATTTGAAACATCTAGTGATTAACAGAAAAACCCTATAATATAGTAAAAATGTTAAATTTTACTGTAATAATTATTTTTTTATAGTTTCTATTAGATTTAATACATTCATAGTAAATATTTTAAATTATACTGTGCATTTTACTAATAAAATCATTTACAATCTCTATTCCTATTTAGATTTAATTAAAATTCAGAAGAAGGAAAGAAAAAAAAAATCCATTCTTACGTTATACCCTCGCTTCTTCTTGTTTATGTGACTACAAAAAATCACAATTAGGTCTTTTCATGTTAGATTTATAGGGTTTGTATTACTATATATATAGGTGTTTTATAACTAACCCGGGGGACCACTTGTAGATTCGGATCCCAAACCTTGTCGGCCCTTTCACGATTTTTTTTTAAAATGGATTTTGTTAATTGTTGTGCCATGTTTAATATAAATTACCAGTATGATCTTTTAGTATAACGCACTGAGGCGCGTATTGACAAAGATAACTATTTGATAAAAACAGTTTCCACTCATTTTTATGTTTATTTTTCAAAATAATCGCTTATGTTAATTGGTGCTCCCGTATTAATATAACACACCGAGTCTCCTAATGAAAAATAGCACTGTATAATGTTTCTACTATAGTGGCGGTGCATTTATAATAACATATCGTATCGTTATCGTTTAAATTTATTTTCCTGTTATCGGTGCTAAAATTTGAACCATGCCAGTGTGGTTAATATGATAAACTCATTGGATGTTTAATTTAGATAGACACACCGTTTTCTTGAAAAAAAATATTAGCTAAAAAGTATGTGATTTATTTATAAAATATATTAATGAATGTTACAGGTTTTATATTGATAAAAAAATGGTTGACAAGATTTCAAGTAACAAAAATACTGATAGCACATCCATAAAAGCAAAAAAGGCAAGTTCTTTGTAAATTCTTTACAAAATTTATTATTTTTGAATTATATCAAAATTTAACTAATATGTATTGTTTAGTGTGTGTCATGCAGAGCCACAAAATTACGAAACTTGATAAGACTCTTTCTGATCTAAGACCAGAAGAGCATAAAATATTGATGAAAAAATTGCAGAAGGATGAATCAGGTGAATGAAAAAATACTATCGATCCAATATAAGTTTATTTATTGAATTTTCATTAATAATATAGTTAAAAATATTAGATAACATGTTTCATACAAGATATTAATTCATTAATGTTTAATGTTCTACAGGGACCAACAACGAAAGAAAATAATGTTGTTCTAAGAAAAGAAAAGAAAATAGAACATGAAAATGAAAATGAATTGCACTTTAGCTCATCTGGAGTGATGTTGGAGGTTAACGAAAGGGGGAAAAACTTTTACAAAAATTTGAGGGATCTAGTGGAACGAATGTATAAACGTTCTTTTCACTTACAATACAAAAATCAATCCAATGATTCCAAGAACCAAATTTCATTTAAACTACAGGAAGAGTTTCCAGAAAATTGGTCAATGAGACATGTCAAACTTTTAATATCAAAAACGTACAACAAATAAAAAGAAGCATTCAAAAAGTAATATTCCTATAAATGTTTTTCTAGAATTATATGTATATATTACTACAAAGCAATCATTTATAAATATCACTTTTGTTATATTTAGTTTTCATATATCAATATAAAAATTAAATAGTTTATTGTCATATTACTTTTTCAGGAAGATTATGAAAATCTCAAAGGATGAACAAGTTTATATCTGATCAGGAGATCATGTCCATTGTTCAAAAATGCTCAAAAATGAAAGTGCTAAAAAGTTTTTTCTCGCAATGTCTCTTAGCTACGATTCTAGCACCGCAAACGGTTCGCAAAACAGAGATCACACGCAGAAGTTATGAAGGTTTGAAAAGCTCAGTAAACTCCAAAAAAAATGACATTTTGACTAAGTTTGACTTAGCATAAAAAATTTCAATAAAAAATATTATTTGGAAATCATTTTTTATTATAAATTTTTTTGGGCCTATCATCGGGTGACACGTGGCCATCCCGGAGGCCGCCATGTGTCCCCAAGCTTAAGGTGAAAAGGACATGTTAAAATTTTGGAGGGCATGGGAATCGAACGCAGGACCTCCCACACTGTGTGCACACGACCCGACCAATTGTGTTGTGCACTAATTATTATCCGTATACTTATTCACATTTATTTGAAGTGTAATTTTCTTGGCGGTGAGGGTTGGGGAGGCCAGCCCCCCACCATATGACCCTCCATTCGCGACCATGACCTTATGCGATCGGCGGCGGTTAGTTTGACGGTAAATATGCGGCAAGTTCACATGCAGAGGTTTCAAATTAAATGTAACTGTCAGTACATTTGGCGGTTCCACCAGAAGACCCCCAGATTCAGCAGATTTTCCTTTTTAGTTGGGTTAACTAGAGTTCCTCCAGTTTTGGAGGAGCTTTCTTAGGAGTGATTGGACAAATTACTGTTAGGGTCATAACCCTTGGAGATTTTGACCATTTTTTATAAATGAATAGTCATTTTTAGCCAATTTCGACTTTATGAACACATTGGAAGAGGTTTCAGAGCCATCAGAGGTCATATTATGTAGGTTTTTCTTCAGGAGAGATCAAGGAGCCACCAGGGTGTTTTCAGTGTATTAAGCATCCATTCTTTGTTTTCTGCAAATGAATAGTCATTCCTGACTAATTAAAGAATTTTGAACCTATTTTTATAGATATAACAACCATTTGAGGCTTTTTATCACATGTACTTACCATTTTTTTGCAATAAGATATGAGGGAAATGTCATTGGGAGCTGGACCAGCAGATGTAGCCCAAGAGGGGTGAACTGCTTCATCAATTTGCTGAGTATTTTCACATGTGATGCTTTATTATCTATCATTTACTACTGAACAATGTTATACAAGCTAATTTACATGCTTTAACCTCACATAAAAATCTGTTTAAATAAGTTAAAACCATTTGTTTCACCTGCAAACTTCAGTGAACCTTGTGCACACAATTTAATTATTGTTTGGATACTTAGCACAGAAAAAATAATACATTCCATTCAAATCAAGTTGGTATCGGAGCTTGAGTTAAGCTAGAGTATTTTCTCTTTTTTAATATTTGTGCAAGGATTCGTTTAACGGTTTGCAAGATTTTTAATGCTAACTAGGCTGAAGCTTAAGAGAGGAGAAGGTCAATTGGTGAAAGTCCAAAGTAATCCTCAGACAAGGAGAGCAAGAGTGCCATTATCTCTGCCTTCAATTTCACCTTAAAGAGAAGCAGAAGAAGCCATAAGCATGACTTCAAGGAAGGAAGGAACCCATGAAGAGGTGGATCCCAAAGAGGAAGAAAGAGTGTTCAGGAAAGCATTCCTTGACATGACTGAAATGGTGAGAGTCCTTTAGCAAGAAAGGATTGAAATACTAGAAGGAGAAGGATCCAAACTTCACAAGGAAGGTCAGGGATCATCAGGAGGTCATAATGATGAAGATAAATCCAAGAAGGGTAATGGAGGAAATGGAGACAGTGAAAAGTCGCCATCATCACCCTCATCTTCATCTTCATCATCATCATCCTCTACTTCATCTTCAGTACAGTAGTCACACAAGTCAAAGAACACTAGTAAAAGTCATTTTCTAAAAATTGATGTTAAGTTTGAATTTCCAATGTTTGATGGTGAAGATAATGCAGAAAAGCTAGATAATTGGATTAGGCAATTAGAGGTCTATTTGAGAATTCAAAATTTTCATGATGATGACACCAAAATCCAACTAGCTTCATTGAGAATGGAAGGTGCAGCACTTGTTTGGTGGGAAGCTAAGACAAATGAGGAGATCAAGAAATATGGTAAGATTATCTTATCATGGAATGATTTCATTTCTGAAATAAAACAACATTTTTATCCTTTAGCTCACATGCAGAAAGCCATAATGGACTGGGAAAATTTTAAACAATTGAAAGGACAAAATGTACAAGTGTATACTCAAGAATTTAGAAGAAGAGCTCTTTTACTAGGAGTAGATTTTCATGGCCAAGACACTTTGATCAAGTATATAGGAGGTTTACATACCTACCTAAGACATACAATCCTCATTTTTAACCCTACAAGCTTAGATGAGGTTTGTGTTCAAGCCACACATTTAGAGGCATGGGGAAAACAAAACTTAGATGGGAATGAAGAAAGTGAGTTTAAAGGCAAATGGAAGAAAAAGAGAAATGCAAATACTAGAAAAGAGAAGGGAAAATTCTTCTGCAAAAATTGTTCTAAAAATAGCCATGATGAGGACCATTGTTGGAAACTTCATCTAGAGTTGAAACCAGAAATTTTTAAAGCCAAAGAAAAAGGCAAGAGAGTTGCAATAACTGAACAAGACCTAGGGTCAGATTCACGAGGTGAAACAAAAATCATAGTTATGGGACTAAAGAACATAAAGGGGAAAGAGAATGAAACTAAACCCAGTTCTAGTATATCTAACTATCACATAGAAGCTCCAAGTGAAGAAAAGAGAATTGAACTGTTTCATGTGAGGGTCATTTCCAAACATACCAAGGTTGACATATTGTTTGACAGTGGGTCACAAGAAAATTTAATTTCTAAATACCTATTCAAGAAACTTAATCTTGAGACCATTCCACATCTGAAACCATATCCACTTGGTTGGATTTGTAAGGATGCAAATTTACAAGTTTCAAAGAAGTGCATTTTGCGCTTTGCAATAACTGCATATTTTATTGGCACAGTTGAATTAGATGTTGTTCCACTTGATATAACAAGTATGGTGTTGGTCAGTCCTTACTTGTATGACAGGAAAGATATCTTTCATCGCCATGAGAACAAGTACCATTTATTCAAAGATGGCAGGGAGTACATTATGAGAGCTCATCATAAAAAACTATACTCTTCTTTAGTTAATGCAGGGTAGATGAAGAGGCTCGTCAATGCAACCAAAAACTTGACATTGATGATGATTAAACAAAGAGAATTTTTACATAATCCTTTTCATGCAAATAATGATGTATATAATGAGTTTTTTCAGTTTGAAAGCAAGTTGTCTTTGAATGAATATGACAAGCAGTTGTAGTAGTCGACTTTGGTGTCGAATGGTGTTGAAAACAAAGTGTCAATGAAAGAAGTTGCAAAGGTCCAAGAGAGGGAAAAGAAATTTGACAAAAAAGGCACAAGATTTAGAAATGATCATTGTTTGTTTTAGAAAGGCATAGTACAATGGTGAGAAAACATGGTCAAGAATCGACATAAGTTCAAGGTTAATTCAACAAAAAATCACCATAAGGATAGGATGCAAGGTGAGAGTAATTTAAAGTTTCCTTTAATTATAGACCAATGTAGAAACAAGATTTTTACTACAAAGTTAAGTTGTTGTTCTGCAAGTTCAGTAAATGTGCAGCATGACAATGTCAAAAACAACAATGGTTGGTCAATGGAATCAAGGAAAAAAATTTCGTTTCATGAAAAGCTCCAATTCATGAAATTAGGGAAATTTCAATGGATTAAGATTGGAAGAGTGGGGACACAGTCTCCTCATCTTCATGTTCAGTAGTCTAGAGAGATTTTGGGGCCCAAAATCTTCCCAGTGGGGAGGCGTGATCAGGAGATCATGTCCATGTTCAAAAATGATCAAAAATGAAAGTGATAAAAAGTGTCTGCAACCTAAGTTACCGGAAAGGTCTCATCGTTGCGATTCTGACGCCATGAATGGTTCGCAAAATAGAGGTCGTATGCAGAAGTTATGAAGGTTTGAAAAGCCCAGTAAACTCCAAAAAAATGACATTTTGACTAAGTTTGACTTAGCATAAAAATTTTCAAAAAAAAATATTATTTGGAAATTATTTTTTATTATAATATTTTTTGGGCCTATCATCGAGTGACACGTGGCCAGCCCGAAGGTCGCCACGTGTCCCCAGGCCGAAGGTGAAAAGGACATGTTAAAATTTTGGAGGGCATGGGAATCCAACGCGGCACCTCCCGCACTACATGCACACGACCCGAACAATCGTATTGTGTGCTAGTTCTTACCCTTATATGTATTCACATTTATTTGAAGTGTAATGTTCTCAACGGTGAGGGTTGGGGAGGCCAACCCCTGCCATATGACCCTCCATTCGCAACCATGACCTTATGCAACCGGCAGCGGTTAGTTTGGCAGTAAATACGCGGCACGTTCACATGCGGAGGTTTCGAATTAAATGTAACTGTCAGTCCATCTGGCTGTTTTGCTGGTGGACCCCTAGATTTGGCAGACTTTCCATTTTAGTCAGGTTAACTAGAGTTCCTCCAGTTTTGGAGGAGCTTTATTAGGAGTGATTGGACAAATTACTGTTGGGGTCATAACTCTTGGAGATTTTGACCATTTTTTATAAATGAATAGTCATTTTTGGCTAATTTTGACATTCTGAACACATTGGCAGAGGTTTCAGAGCCATCATATGTCATCTTGTGTAGGTTTTGCTTCAGGAGTGGTCAAGAAGCCATTATGGCCACCAGGGTGTTTTTAGTGTATTGAAAATCCATTCTCTATTTTCTGCAAATTAATAGTCATTCTTGATTAATTCAAGAATTTTGAAGCTGTTTTTATAGAGAGAACAGCCATTTGAGGCTTTTTATCACATGTACTTACCATTTTTGAGCAATAAGATATGAGGGACATGCCATTGGGAGTTAGACTAGCAGATGTAGCCCAGGAGGGGTGAACTGCTTCATCAATTTGCTAAGTATTTTCATATGTGATGCTTTATTCTCTATCTTTTACTACTAAACAGTGTTATAAAAGCTAATTTACATGCTTTAACCTCACATAAAAATTGGTTTAACTAAGTTAAAACTGTTTGTTTCACCTACAAACTCAGTGAACCTTATGCACACAATTTAATTACTGTTTGGATACTTAGCATAACAAAACTGATACATTCCATTCAGATCAATATCAGAAATATGCCAGTAGGAATGTCCAAAAAGGTGTGCAAGTAGATGGTTTAATAAATGGACAAAATTGCATCGCACGAGGAGTCGTCTCAACAACAATGTACTTCAAATGTAATATGTAATCATTGAATTTTTAGATTAGGTACAATAAATAAATAATTTAGCATTAAATATTAATTTTCAAGTATTTTCTTGCACAAAATAAAATAAAGTGGAACCCATTCAGCACATAAAACAAGACGACAAGGAAGAAAATGGTTGATATCAAAGTCTATGAGTAATTGTTACTTCCTTATAACAACTTAACTAGATTTATTTTTTGTATATTTTAAGTTTTTTTATGGAAACCACCATTGAATGCATTAAAATAGGTGTTAACATACAAATAAGAACCTTCAGAATAATTGATTGACATTGGGTTAAATATGGGTTGTCAGTATATGTTGGCATATCAAAAATTAATTGTGGAATTTAAAAGTATCCATCTTGTTTTACTTAGCGTCGTCTATAATTAATAGAACAAGAAATTCTTTTATATTAAATCTATGATTTGTTATAGGGCATAAAACTTGTAGGAAACAAAGTATGGAACTGTGCCAATAAAAGAATTGTTGAAAGAAGACATGAAATTTGGTTTTGAAAGAATGTGTATAGTTCACACGTCAATTCTTGCTATGGTACATTTCTTTTCGATTTACATTGATGTATATTGTTTAATATTGAAATTTTCATTATTCTCATCAATGTAGATATTCTCATTACACTTTATTTTATGTTTGTAGATGGAAATTGAAGAAGAATAAAACAATCAACACAATGAACAAAGCATTCTTCCAAATAACCCAAGTCATGGAAGTAGCTCGAGTAGTGACAACAATTCCAATGAAGAATGATGATAAATATGTTTGGATATCAATGCAAGCCATTGTATTTTTTGAAATATTTGTCTGTGAAAATCAGATATTTTTTTTAATGTAATGGACATAGTATCCCAATTGAAAGACAAAGGGTTACCAATAATTGTCCCATTTTGTATGACAAAAAGTCTCTTATTCATATATAATAAAATACATTTTAATTTATTATATTGTGTTCTCCATTTTCACTATGAAATGTTACACCACTGATTAAATATATGGGTGATTAAATATTATAATGAAGAGATGTAAAATTTGATGATATAAAAAATTCATTCAACATCACATTAAAATTCACTAATAAAAAATTAATTGATATGAATATTGCTATAAGATATGTGTCGACTTTTGATGAATAATGAATTTTAAAAAATCACAATAATTTCACTATCACAGGTCGATGTTTCTAAAAAATAGAAAGTGAACACCGATGCGTGTGTATGATACTGCGCACTGGTGCGTTTCTATAACCTATGAGCACCGCACCAATTACCAATACCAATTAGAATACCCAATGTTATTTATTGATGACTATGACTCGAGTAGATAGGCGTTGCATGAACCGATATGGTTTTCCTTTAACACGTCGGTGCGTTTTTACACCTTAATAGCCTAGCTCATGTACACAACGAATACACACCAGGAGGATAGAAGGTGCATGCACCAGTGTTATTTGGCCTCAACGTACCGGTGCATTCGTATTTGTAACACACCGGTGTTTTTTGCATTAAATGCCTCGGTGCTTTACAACTATAACATCCCAAGGCTTATGTGTTTTGTAACTACCTGGGGTTGTACCTTTCGCAAAAAGCATCGCGCTAGAAAGGTAATATAAACACACAAGTGCTTCGATATTGTCTAACCACCCGGTGTGCTATACGTAATAATGCACCACTACGTTGAATCCAAATAACATTGGTGAATGCACCTTTTATCGGCCCAATGTGTATTTATTTTTGACACGCACTGGGACGTTGCGTATGTAAACGTCCCAGGGCTTTAGAAATTTTTTTTCCTTCTCGGTGCTCGGTATGTTTACTGCACCGATGCATACCGTATAAAATGCATCGGTGCATTTAAACATGAGGCATGTATCGATAAGAAAAAAATTCATAAAAACCTCCGGCCACACAATTTTTTTAGTTGTGTTAAAGTTTCATTAGCAGCTCCGTTAAAACCTCTGATACCAAAAACATATGTTGAAGAAAATTCTTTTTTGACAATTTTGGCCAATTTTATAACACTAAAAATCTCCTTTATAATCTCCGCTAGAGGGTATTATCCTTGTAGTGACACCAATCATAGTGGTTACTCATACTTCATATATTTATTTCAATTATCATATACCGACGTTCGACATTAATGTTAGATTATGGTGTATATTTCTGTTTTTTGTTTCTATTATCTGCATAACACTTATATATTATAACATTGGCCTAATAAGACATTGACATATTGTAGCTTTGGCATATATTAACCTCGGAAATGTGATCTGGGTTGAACATTCATGAGAGTTTTTATTTCTTTGCCATCTGGTGATGTGACAACTTCGAAAATGGACAATACAGATTTGTGGTCCCTCTCGATTAGGGGTTCATCGACGGTTTTCTAGAAAGGAGGTGGTTACATGGTAACCAACCTCCCACACTGGAACCTCCGACAACTCATTTTCTCCTTATCTGATGTCGAAAATAAATCTGTAGACCTTTAGGAAAATGTAGCTTCTCCCTAGTTTTGGATGGTTTCTCCTAATGTCGTTTGGTGGAATGAGCAAGTAATTTATTCTGGGTTCTTCCTTTGATAATTTTCTTTTAGAAATTTTTTTTCCTACTTTTATTCTTGTATAATATGTTGAGATTCAACAAGATGATGAGCTTAGTGAAAAGAGTCGCCTTCACTAAGTGGGCCCGCAAGCTATTTTTGGCGAAAAGTCTATTTTTAGACATGTCGATCATATTCTATGAGTTGTAGGATGCTATTTTTGGATGGTTGTTCAAGTTGGAAAAATAGATGGACTTATATTTTTAGACATATTGGGCGGAGTCTATTTTTAGACTGCTAGTCTAAAAATAGATATGTTGAATATTATTAGATCTTAATAATATTTGGACTCTAAACATTATCTTGTTCTCTTGGAGCACTTCAGTTAAGTGCACAAATGTGGCACAGCAACTGACAGAAGGAATTACACTATTCCTGAGGGTTTACTAGAGCTATTGCATGGAGGACTTCAGTTAGAACTCATGTGAAAGAGTTTGGTGGAGTTGGAGAAGTAGTTGGTGGAGTTGTATTTAGTTTAACTCATTTAGACTCAGTTGAGCTAGTTGTATATATTCTAACTGATTGATACACTAGTGAGAGTTGATATAATTAATTATTTAATTAATTCACAAATAATACCTCATTAATCAACTGAAGAATACATTATTTGACTACAGTGCATGGCAGTTTCAGTGGAGACCAGTGGAGAGATAGGTGAAAGAGAAAGTGTGACTATCAGTTGTGACTATAGTGATGCATTAATTGCATCCAACACTCAGTGGAGATGCCAATGAGGATTGCGTGAGCAAGGCTGGAGTAATTTGAACTCATTCAGAGCCATTCTTCAGCAGGGATTGCGTAGTAGAGGCAGGCTAGCAGGTGGCAAATATTGCTGCATGGATTTGCAAGATCGGGCCTGATTAGTGTGTAGCGATTGTATTGTACTAAGAGCTTGATATGATCAGCTTTGTATGAGGATTGTTACATGATATATGACATATATTATATACAGATAGTTGGGGTTTTCAACTTCAGGATTTCTCGTTAAACAATTGTGTTAATGTGTGTGAATTTTTATTGTTTCATGTGTGCATTGCAATCTTGATTTAATTTCCGTAGATGATCAATGGTGGAATAGATTCTGTATTTTGCATGAAGTTAAAATAGTGTGAGATCAAGAGAATCTTGGACATATAACACATAAGTTATATAATTTATACATAATATTTCTAACTTGCATTCTTGTACTAGCGATAAGGGATTCCTAAACTAGGACTTCACAAGTTGTCGAAAACCATGGTTGTTTTTCAAGATTCTTCTAGAAAACTATAGTGCTTATTTGGCCATTGAACCAAACCTACAGTTTTACACAACAACAAGTATACTGCCCTCTTTCTTCTACATTTCTTTTTTTTTGTATTCCTTCTTTTTGTCTTTCCTTAAAACTTTATATCGAATATTTAGAGAAAACCCAAATATGTTTTTTTTAAGGTCTGCCACTAGGAGCTATCATGATGAGAAGCTACAACTTTAGGTAACCCCATTTTGATGATATGGTGAAATAATTATTTTCATTTTTTTTTGTGTATGAAATCCCTAACGCTTCCTTGTTGCTTGTTTTGGAATTCCTAGGTAGGGCCAATTACTCTTGATCTCAAAAAATCTCCTAGGCTTAAGAGAAAAATCTCAACTAGGTTCCTTTCTATAGTATTTTCCCTCGCTAATCTATAGGTTTCATGGCTAAGATTCAATTTTCCGCCTTCGATGGTTTATGCTTCAATTCTTAATTTGTAAAGATATAGGTTTTTGGGTTAAATACATTAAATTTTGTTTTACTTCTCTTGACTAGAGAGGCCAATGATCGTTAATATTTTGAGTGTTCAGTCGTCTTAGTATGTTACTTTGAATACATTTTTCAATGATAATCATTAGGGTTATTTTGAAGTCTAAAATGGGCCTCCTAAGGAAATTATAAAATAATAGTGGAAATAATAAAATAAGATTTGATTACATCATCAAATTTTAGAGGGAAAAAAGAAAAACTATTTTTTCAACTCGTATTTTGAACTTATCTCCCTAAGGTTTTACTCAAATTTCGAGCTGGAACACTCAATGGATGAAAATTTTGATTCCTCATCCAAGAATTACTAATGTTGTATGCTTTTTATGGACTCTACTACATGTAAAATGAGAAATACATGAAAAATGTGATTGCAATTGTGTTTTTTCATGTATTTCGCACTTTTCTTTTAGCAGGGTCCATCAAAAGTATGAAACATGGGTACTCCTTGGATGAGGAATTAAATTTTTCATCCAACGAGTACTCCCGCTCGAAATTTGAGTAAAACATTAGGGAGATAAATTGAAAATACGAGTTGAAAAAATAGTTTTATTATTTTAGTATTTTTTAAACTTTTTTCTATTTTACTCCAAAAAAGGTGAATCGTCCCCCATGGGTGACATAATCATCTTGAATCCTATTGGTTCTTATAAAGTTTATTTTGGTTGTACATTTTTCTTAGGAGGTCCATTTTAGACCTCAAAATTCCCCTAATTTGAATTTAGTATCGAGGGAAGAACCCTTGTATATTAATTTGAAATTGTGCTTTTCATATATTGTCGATAATAGGTTCTCGACCATCATACGTTCTTCCCAATTTCTGAGATTTCTCATTTACAGTATGTTCAATGTCCTTCATAATTTATTTATTTTTTGGAAATTTATTCTATGCAGGCTATCATGAGGTTATGTTTCTAGTTATTTTTAAAAAATTAGTCTTGCCCATGTTGTTAATAGATTTTAACAGAATGCTTTATTGTTCAAAATTTGAAGTTAATATGTGTGTGTGTGTGTGTGTTTATATATATATATATATATATATATATATATATTTCTCTTCACACGACTCTCGGTTTATTGTAAAAACTAACATGATTTTACGATATTCCATAGCTACAATTTTGTCTTGGGTTATTAACAGATTTAATTTAGGGCTTACTTACTTTCCTTAAAATAAATATATAAAATAGTGTTTGCCTCTCGCAAGGTGCATTCATCATTTATATTTTATTACTCACAGTTCTTTTTTTTTCTAAAATCCATTAATTAATTCTACAAAGAATTAGATTTACTCTTTTGTTTATTTTCTAAGAAGAATGGTACACTTTCTTCCTTTTTAATCAACATATTAGATACAATTCATAGTAGTAGTATTTATTGTTCACAATTTTTCTTGTTGAGTTAGTTTTATTAGATTTGTGGAGTCAAGGGACTGCTCCTAGGTTGCTGTTAACTAGCTTGGCCTAGGAACTAACCCAGAATTACTCTAAGGATGTTATTCCAACTTCATTTACTACTAACACTTGCCTACCACTATTATTATTTCCTTGGATTACTTGTGTTAGCACTGCAATTTTTCAAAAAAATTCAAAGACTGGTCATCATTGTAAGTTGTGTCTTTAATCCTCTCTTGTCTCCTAACCTATGGTTGAAAGCCCTGGAGGATTAAAATGAATTATTTTTTATCATTTTTTAACCAAAATCCAAAATAATTTTGAGTTCAATATTTTGTTTGTGTCATAAAGTTATTAGGGTAAATTTTCTTTTAATAAGTCTTTTAACTGCTTTGAGTAGTTAAGGTCATGGGTTTAGCTTGAGAAGTCTTATTCATTCACCATGATATTTCTATCCAAGGTTAAAGACAAAATTTTAGAGTCATCAGTTTTTTTAGGAATAACACGGGAATAACTACTTTTCCTAGAGAGGCAGCTATTTTCTTTAGAATATATGGTTTTACAAGAAACACGGGAATGGCCACCTTTTTCAAAAGAGTATCAATTTCCTACAAAATTTGTACAAGGAGATAAAACAAGCATTACTTAGGTGAAAAGACACTACTCTTTGAATGTTGAAGGTCTTCTAAAACAAGATTTATTACTCTGAAAAGGTGGCTATTTCTAATTGGAAGATTCATCAAAAGGAGGTTGGTTATTTTATTTACTAAGGATAGTTAAAATCTAATGCTACTCATTAAAGTGAAATGTATTGAGGTTGAAGTATGAGTAGCTATTAGTTAATAATGTGATGGATTGAAGGGTTCAGTGGAATGAGTTGGCAGCAGAATTTAAATCATTTTGGTTTCATGTCATTCCCTATCACTGTGATTTAGGGCATGCAGAGCTCTGTTCTCGTTTACCCTCTTGAAAGCTACAACAAATCGTTGTTATCTTCCAGCAAAATATTTTATTACCTTGTGCTAGCAGATGGGGCTTCCTGGGGGGGTTTTGTTCCTTTTCTTACAGGTGTACATTAGTGGTTAGGTTAACTACTAACAAGATGGGTAAGGGTGGTAAGGTGAACCATATAGAATTGACCAATATTAATTTTGTTGACCATCATGCTTAGCCTCAGTTCCAAGCAACAAGGTGGTATCAATTTTTAAATAAATTTTCACGTAAAAATGTGGTAGTGGCTTAGGAATTTGCAGAAACATTTGATGGAGAACAGTTCAAGCTGGGATCTCGGACCTTCAGGATCACAGAGATTATCATTGCAAGGGCTACCCAAACATCGGCTATAGGTGAGTCTTGGTACAAGAAGAAAACTCTGCTTAAATTTGATTTGAATCCATATTTAAAGCCTAAACATGAATTATTGGTTGGACCCTGACTATTCATATTTCATATTTTAGGCCTAAGTGGCAATTACCACTATGCAACGTTACATAATCTATGAGGGTATGTTTTCCATTGTGCATAAATACCAGCTGAGGTTTTTAGCTCACATCTCAGGCTCTAAACCTATGAATCTACCATTTTTCCTTTATAAATATATGTTTTCAATGTCCCAAAAAATACAGAGAACCCCAAACTATTCTCTTCACAATCTCTATCACAGGGGTTTGATCAAAATACTGGTGGTTTATCATTTGAGAAAGAAGAGAACCACATCGGAAAAGTTTTTAGCAGATGAAGTATTTATTAGTATTAACTCAAGGAGAAGGGTAGGAAGGCCTAAAAGGAAAAAGAACAAAGAACAACAGTCAAACTCTACACCTACATTGACCCCTTCACAAGCTATTCCATCTTCTACAACATCTAGCAGACAGACAAGGAACTCAGCTAGGAGAGCTAGAGTTCAAACCACCACTCCTACACCAACCATCACTCCTCTACCTACAGTGCCACTAGCCAAGGAAGTTTATACTAGAAGACTAGATAAGGAGCCACATACCTTGGGTTCTTTCAAGCAGGAGCATGTAAGCAAACTCAAACAAAAAGCTACCCTGCCTCACAAAAATAATATGTCTAAGAGCAAGGAAGAGGTAACTTCCTCTTCAAATATTAAAGGTAGGAGAAAAATTATTTTGACAGAGGGACCTTTAGTGGAAGTCAAACATGAAACCTTGACAACAAGCCCTATTATAGAGGCTAGATAGGAGAATCAAGAAAACAATCACACTCTAGCACCAGAGGAGCCTACACTTGCACAAGTCTTTTCCTCACTCAAAAAGACGAAAAGAAAAGTTTCAGAGACCACTACAGTAGAAGAACCTACTATAACTCAACTTTACTCATATATCAGTTCTTCAGCCAAAGGGAAGAAGAAATATATAATACATTCATATTCACCTTTTGAGGAGGATAACAGTGAAACAGAGTTTAGTGAGTCATAGTTTGAAGAAGGATAGTCAAGCAGAGTTATACATGGGAGAGGACGCCTTCATACATTCCAAATCCATACATTCAAAGGCCTCACACTAGACCAAATAACAAGCTCAGACTAGAAAATAAACTCATAGCCAACTCTGTTGTCAGGGATGAAATAATAAACATAGATGAAAGCCCAGAAAATGAACCAAGGAAGAAGAAGACTCAAAAGAAAAGGCAAGTACAGAAGAGAAAGCCAAACAAGAGGTCACCAAGGCAGAAGCTATCAGGATTTTTGCCTCTATACTAGATATTTGATGATTGAATGTAAAAAACCATGAAAATCTGAAGAATCATGTCTTTTTTGGCTTATACACACTATTTTCAGAAATAGCTACCCTTTTCAGAAAGGTAGCTATTATTTTCAGATTTTTCATAAGAAGGAGAAAAGGTTGATTTTTAGTTTTGGTTTCAAAATAATGACACTAAATGATGATAAAGTGAATGCAGCTTCAATGGTAATGGTATTTTTCCAAGTTTCATCCAATCAAGATATCTTCCAGATGTCATTTCAGTTGGTTACCCCTACACTTTTGCAGATAAGGGTCCAGGTGTCCTTTTCAGTTGGCAGTTACACTTTTTGTGGAGGCAATTTTTTTAGGAAACGAGCACTCAGCCACCTCTACTCAGACATTTTGAGCTCCATACTGTCATGTTTTGTCTTCAATTGTATTTTATTATACTTGTTTGTTATGTTTAGGATAAGCTCTACTATATGTAGAGGATTGTAATAAATTCTCTAAAACATAATTGCACTTTTTATGGAGGCTTTAACAGAACTCCTTTTTGTATATAAATTATGTAAAGCAAGGAAGACAGGGTTTGTTGGTTTTTCATCTTACGATATATTGTGTTGTATATTTTTTAGTATATAATATATCCAATTGCACTCTTAAGGACTCACAAACTGTGTGGTGTGTGTATTGTGTCACTTTCTATTTTTACATACTTTATCTATCTTTCCATATTTAATATGAAAGCTATATCTCATGATTTTATCAATCTTGTGAACCTCCAAGACATATTGTTATGTTTTTGTAAGTCTTTATTTAAGCTTTCCTAATTCAGTATGAATTTTTTTATTGTTCATAAGCATTACTTGAGGTCG
Organism: Pinus albicaulis; assembly: GCA_034641835.2. Classification (NCBI taxonomy): domain Eukaryota; kingdom Viridiplantae; phylum Streptophyta; class Pinopsida; order Pinales; family Pinaceae; genus Pinus; species Pinus albicaulis. The sequence goes on from CM076577.1 coordinate 420,756,209, forward strand.
AATTAAATCTCGCTTCATGTTCTTATAATTCTTTTGATCTAACATGCATGTAAATATTTATTTATCAGTCTTTATTCATAAAGCATTCATGATTCATGAGGTCATGTTAATTGGAAGAATTCTTTGTAATGGGATTATTAAAATGTAGAGTGAGACTCTTGTAAGTCTTTTGAAGCATTATTTCACTATACATTTTAGATCTAGAATTTGTGTCACCCTTTCCTCTTAGCAGTGGTCTTATGTTTTACATATCCACTCTTATCTTCCATTCTTCTAACCATCAAGATGAAAACTCAAATTTTCTACCACATCATGCACAAGTGCCCTCATATGTGTGAGATATTCTGATTTTCTCAAAATCCCTTTCAGTGTGTGTAAGTTCCAACCACTTTCCAAAAAACCTAATCCAACTGTAAAAAAATCCCTTGAGATTAAGATGTGTCTGGTGAGGCGCTATTCACAATTCAAGTGTTGATTCCAACGCTAACATATTTTGGTGCGTCTGTCAGGAGACAAATATTTTGAACTCAATATTCTCCCAAATGTTTTTTGCATGAATGTCTAGTACTAGTTTTTAAAGGTGGATAAAAACTAGTCATTTTTCTTATTGTAATTGGTTCACCTAGCGACTCCATAAAGAGGACAAGGGGTTTCAACACCACCTACCACAAGAAGAAATCAGAGATCACCTCTTCTGATTCCAGTTTCTGACCCAGAGAAGATCATAAAGGATGCAAGAGGGAAACAAAAATCAACTGAAGCTACATCACATTCGGTGAAAAAGGCACATTAAAAGTACATTCTAAAAGAAAAGGTACCATCATCTATCTTAGAACCTAAATAAGTTTCAGTTTCAAAATAATATGGTGAAATATTTCAAGTTGAAACTGCATCCATAAAAGGAAAAGTAGATGATGTTAGCCTAGATCCAGCTGAAAGCAACTCTCAGTCATGATTTAGAAAATAAAAAACAAGTATTATTCCAGTGAAAGAAGAAAAATCATAAGCTTTAGGTGTCAGTGAAGAAAACCAAAAGTCAAAATCCTTTGTGTCGATAGAATGGGAATTAGAAAAAGTATTGTAAATTGCACCTTTCCTAGATAGGGATATTTTAACTAAAGAAGATATTAAAAAAATTCTATGTTTTCTTCAAAATCATACTGAATATCAATCCTCTCTTAGTCCACAACAGGAGTATTTTCCTTTGTCTCAAAACCCTGCTATTGGTTAATCCTCTTCCCATCAAGGAGAAGGTAACCTTCTTGAAAACTTGACTTTTAATCTCTCTGACTTTTTAGCTCAGCAAAAAAAACTTGAAGCTATACCAGTCCTTCAAGAATGCACATCTGAATATGATTCTCCTAGAGAGGTGGAAATAAATCCTTCTATTGTACATTTCTTTGAAAACCCATTTTTTTAAGCTCCAAAGCCTGAAGAACCATCCCAATAACTTCAATTTTCTTCCATTCCAAAACAAATACAAACTCCACAAACTGTAATTTCTAACATTCAAACTTCTGCATCAACAATTTTTCCACTATTTGTACCTCATCAAGTCATGGCCCAGCCTCCTCCTACAAGGATGCAACAGATTGTTGATGCAAGATATGCACCACCCTCTCTTCCTCAACCTGTGCATCCTCTTCCTCAAGGGGATTATAAGGAATATTTACCCAAATAAGCAGGGGAGGGAGAAGGAGTATCTGTTGAAGAAAACCTAGTTTCCTTTTACAGTTATGTAGATAACCAAACATTGAACATGAAGATGTCTGGTCAAGACTCTTTGTTCAAAGCTTGGATGGAGAAGCTCGTAACTGGTTCAAAAATTTTCCACCAAATTCAATAACAATAATAGATGCTTTGGAGGAAGTATTTGTAAAGAAATGGGGTGGCTGTAAGGATTACTTGTATTACCTTACAGAGTTTAGAGCTTTAAAGAAGAAGATCGATGAATCATTGGCAAACTTTACAAAGAGATTCAATAAATTCTATCAAAATATTCCTGTAGAAGTCAAACCTCTTGAAACCACATCCATGATAACCTTTGCCAATTCCTTAGACTCCAATTTTTCACTCTGGTTGAGAGTTGAGAAGCCACAAACATTGGTAGGTGTGCATGGGGCTACTGTTGGAGTGCAGACCAATCTTATGGCCTCAAACAAGATGAAAATTGAAGAGGGGAAGGGGGGAAAGGATAAAAAGAAAATTAAAGAGGGGAAACCATCGTCCTCTAAAAATTTCACAGTTGAAGAAAATCTTGATCAAATGTCAAATTTGATTAAAGATCTTTCTTCCAAAATGACAAAGCTGGAGTTAGAAAGCAGGCCCACTGCTAGATCCATTCAAAATGAAGGAAATAGAAATCAAGCTCCTTTTAGGAGACCCTTTCAGCCTCAAAAAAATTTACAACACCCAAGAAGAATTTCTAATGATCAAAATGTTCAGCCTCCACTTAATATTTTTGCTGAAGGAAATCAGCAAGAACAAGAAGAGGAGGATGAAGATATAAATCTTGTTGGGGAGACATCACAATCAACTTGTTTGAATTTGCAAGAGTATGAAGATCAGTCTAGGATAAATATATTTTTAGATGATGAAGATGCTCATATTCATGTTCAAAATGAGAAAAAACAGCTTGAAATCAGACAAGAAATTATCCTTTGAGGTCAAAAGGGGCTATCCAACAGCCTCAACAAAAACAAGATTCTGAAAAACATGCTGCCAAACAAAAGGAAAAAGTTAATGATGTTTCTCCATCACGTAACCTTGCTCCAATCATCAAAACTGCTACAGAAAATAAAGATTTGGCTCCTCTTAATTTCATTTTCAAGTCAAAATTGAATAAAATTAAGATTTTGGTTCCACTCCTTAAATTGTTGAAAAATATAACCTCTAGAGAGTCATTTAAAAGTCTGTTACAACCATCTCTTGCTCCTGATCCAGTCAATTTAGAGGATGAAAATCCTACCATTTACTTGGGCATCCATGTCCAAGATCAAAATGATGTTAATTCTCCACCTTTATATCTTTTTCTCAACATTCATAACAAATTGATGCATAACTACCTATTAGATTCTGGGGCCTCTCACAATCTGATGCCTAAGAAAGTGATGGATGAATTAGGACTGGAAATCACTAAATAATACCATGACCTCTACACTTTTGACTCCAAAAGGGTCAAGTGTTTAGGAGTGATCAAAGACTTGGTAATTTCTCTTACCCAATTCCCCATGAAAAGTCTAGTGATGGACATAGTGGTTGCAGACATACCTTCTAAATTTGGAATGCTTCTTTCGAGATCTTGGTCCAAAAATCTAGGAGGTACTCTTCAAATGGATATGACATATGCCACTATCCCAATATTTGGAGGAGAATTTAGGAGATTATATAGGGAAACACATATGGCTTATATCATAAATGATCAACAAATTCCCTCAAATCATCTTATATATGCAGAGGAGAAGGAGTTAGGGTCATCCATTTTGCACCTTGCTACTGATGACGACAATTTTCAGCCCAAAATCAGTAAAAAACAATATTTTCAATTCACAAAAGAGAAAAATTTAGAAGTAGCGTAGATCTGGAAATTGTATTTTGATGGAGCATCATCAAGAGAGGGATCAGGGGTTGGTGTAGCGCTTATTTCTCCCACTCAGCAGGTAGTGAATTTATGATACAAATTACAATTTGTCACTACTCATAACACTGCAGAGTATGAAGCACTTATTTTGGGACTGAAGGAAGAAAAATATTTGGGAGCTGAACAGTTGATTGTTTTTGGTGATTCAAAGTTGGCAGTACAACAGGTGAGAGATAATTATCAAGTAAAAAATTCAAAATTGAATAATTACATAAATGTAGTGTGGGATTTAATTGAACATTATTTTTCAACATTCAATTTGAATTTTGTTTCTAGAGAAGAAAATGAAATGGAAAATTCATTGGCCATTGCTGCGAGTAATTTTAAGGTTCCTCTTGATGTTAAAGCAACATATGATGTTCAGGTTAAAAATAGACCTTCCATTCCTGACAATATCAAATACTGGCAAGTATTTGACGATGATAAATAAATTTAGAAATTCTTGGAATGTGTGGTGGAGTTTTCAAACATTCAAATTCATAATGAACAAGACACAGGTGAAATTCAAAACATCAAGCCATTCAAAAATACTATAGTTGGAAAAGACATTATTGATCTAAAAACACACTTCATTCTTAAAGGCTTGGTTCCTTTGGAGAGGTTGTTTGACAATAATGATTTATTTTTAAATCTTGATAGTAAAACAGATGAAGAGGGTACAGTTGCTGCAATATCGGTACAGAAAATCGGCCTAGATATGTTGACGTTTATAAATTTCATCCTCAAGAAACTAGAACTAAATATGTCAAATCGCTGAAGTAGTATGCCAACATTTTTTCTTGGTCCTATAGTGATTTGAATACATATGACAAAATTGTAATGGAGCATAAAATCCCTCTTAAATCAGAAGCAAAGCCTGTAGCACAGAAGATAAGACATATTAATCCTATGCTAATCCCTACCATTGAAAAAGAAATCAGAAAAATGTGGGAAGCCAAAACAATTATGCCTTTAAGATTTTCCAATTGGGTAGCTAATATAGTCCCGGTTTGAAAAAAGAAAGGAGAAATTAGAATTTGTGTTGATTTTCGCAATTTGAACTGGTGTTCATTGAAGGATAACTATCCTTTACCCAAAATGGATCATATTTTGCATAAGGTTGTAGGCTCAAAGAGGTTGTCAATGATACATTTCTTTTCAAGATACAATCAAATTTCAGTTGACAAATAAGACAGGGATAAAACAACTTTCACTACACCCTAGGGAACTTTTATGTACAATAAGATGCCTTTCAGTTTAATGAATGCATGTGTGACATTTCAGTGGACAATGGACATTGCCTTTATATGGGAAAAGGATATATTTGTAGTCATTTATTTGGACGACATAATAGCCTTTTCAAAATCTGATCATGATCATTTAAAACATTTGCAGTAAGTGTTTGATAAGTGCAAAAAATTTGGTTTGTCTTTAAACCCAAATAAATCATCCTTTGTTGTTCAAGAAGGAAAACTATTAGGGCATATAGTGACAAAAAATGGTATATGCATTGACCCAGGAGAGTCAAAGCTATATATAAAATTGGTTTACCCAGAAATAAGAAAAAGTTACAGTCATTTTTGGGTAAAATTAAATTTTTGAGGCATTATCCTCCAAACTTTGCAGAATTAATTAAGAATATAAATGTCTTGTTGAAGAAAGATGCAGAATTTAGGTGGCAATATGAAGCAAAAAACTCTTTCTTAGCAATCAAATCTGCTTTGACTGAAGCACCAGTGTTAATCAGCCCTGATTTTGAGAAGGATTTTATGACTTTTTAATATGATTCTGAGGAAACTATTGCAGCAGTTTTACTTCAAAAGACCAAGGAAGGCTTGGAGCAGCCAATTTATTTTTTCAGCCAGCATTAAGAGATGTTGAGCTAAAGTACAACCTAGTTGAAAAACAGGCATATGCAATGGAAAAGGCTTTGAATTCTTTTCAATTTTATGTTATGCATTCTAAATTCATTTCTCTGGTGCCAAATATTGTTGTCAAGGATGTATTGTTGCAGCTAGACACGCATGGAAGGAGGGGAAGATGGTTAAAAAATATTTTGGAATTTGACATTGAAATCATACCTACTAAGTTGATAAAGGGACAGGGCTTAGCCCGCTTGATGGCATAATAAAATTGCAAAGCTCTAAATCTAAACATAGAGGTGGTTGAAGAAATAAATAAAAAAGGTATATATGATTATCTTGAACTCTTCTATTCCAACTGGTATAAGGACATAGTGTACTTTTTATTAAATCTCATTTGTCCTCCAAAAATGGAAAAATCAAAGAGAAGGGCTTTTAAACTAAAGGTTGTCAAGTATTGCATAATGGAAAATCATATTTATTGGAAAGACCCTGTAGGAGTTTTGTTGGATGTGTAGATAAAATTGAAGCTCAGGAATTTATGTCAGAGATGCATGTACGGGTGTGTGGTGGACATTTATATTGGAAAGCTACCGCAAATAAAATTCTAAGAGTTGGCTATTATTGGCCAACTCTTTTCTCTGATTGTTTTGCTAAAGTTAGAGCTTGCACTAAGTGCCAAAGTTTTGCTGGTAAACAGAAGCTGCTCCCACTACCTCTCATTCCCATTTCAGAAAATGCTCCTTTCCAGCAGTGGGGGCTAGACTTCATTGGTGAGATTCATCCACCTTCATCAGGGCAGCACAGGTGGATTCTTATAGCCACAGACTATTTCACCAAGTAGATTGAGGCCATTCCAACCATAAATTCCACTGACACGGTAATAATTAAATTTCTGTTGGAAAATATTATGTTGAGATTTGGTTGTCCTCAAAGGTTGGTGACTGAAAATGAAATGGCTTTTAAATCTGCCAAGATGAACAATTTATGTCAGAAGTATAACATTGATTTGACTTATTCTACACTTTATTACCCCCAAGGTAATGGGTTAGATGAGTCATCAAATAAAATCCTGGTAAGAATAATAAATAAGATGATGACAGAAAACAAAAGAAATTGGGATACTCATCTAGTTCATGCTCTTTGGGTAGATAGGTTGAGTAGAAAAGGATCAATTGGAGTTTATCCCTTTCAACTTGTGTATGGTGTTGATGTTGTGATGCCATTACAATTGGCCCTTCTTGTTATGAAGTTTTTACAACATGAAACTTATAATTCAAATCCATTCAGAGAATGATGTTGCAACTGATAGAAGCTCATTGAATTCGGGAATCCTTGATGGATAAATCACAGAATTATAAAGCCAAAGCCAAAGTTGACTTTGACAAAAGATAAAAACAACAAGTATTCCAAAAAGATGATTTGGTATTCCGTTGGGATGCAAGAAGAGAAGATCATGGAAAGCATGGTAAGTTTGACAACTTGTGGTTTGGGCCATTCAAAATTGCTCAAGTTCTAGAAAATAATACATTTTTGTTGAAGCATTTAGATGATGATTAATTCAATAAAACTCCATGGGAAATGGTATTTGTGTCTGTAAATAGATTCAGCCTTGAATTCAGTCAATCAAAGTTAGTTCTTGTCATTAGCTTCTGAAATTTAAAAGTCCTGAGAGTTTACGGCATTGAATCTACAGTCCTTGAAGCCTCACAGGGAGGACTTCATCCCCAATAGGAGCCACTATTAGCACTGTATTTTTTCAAAAAATATCAAAGTTTGGTCATCATTGTAAGTTTTGTCTTTGATCCTCTCTTGTCTCCTAACCTATGGTTGAAGGCCCTGGAGCGTTAAAATGAATTAGTTTTTATCATTTTTTAACCAAAATCCAAAATAATTTTGAGTCCAATAGTTTGTTTGTGTGATAAAGTTATTAGGGTAAATTTTCTTTTAATAAGTCTTTTAACTTCTTTGAGTAGTTAAGATCATGGGTTTAGCTTGAGAAGTCTTATTCATTCAGCATGATATTTCTATCCAAGGTTAAAGAAAAAATTTCAGAGTCATTAGTTGTGTTAGGAATAACATAGGAATAGCTACTTTTCCTAGAGAGGCATCTATTTTATTCAGAATATCTAGTTTTACAAGCAACACGGGAATAGTTTCCTTTTTCAAAAGAGTAGCTATTTCCTGCAAAATTTGTATAAGGAGATAAAATAAGAATTACTCAGGTGAAAAGACACTGCTCTTTGAATATTAAAGGTCTGCTAAAAAAAGAGGCATTACTCTGAAAATGTGGCTATTTCTAATTGGAGGATTCATCAAAAGGAGGTTGGTTATTTTATTTACTAAGGCCAGTTAAAATCTAATGCTACTCATTAAAGTGAAATGTATTAAGGTTGAAGTAAGAGTAGCTATTATTTAGTAATGTGATGGAGTGAAGGGTTTGGTGGAATGACTTGGTAGCAGAATTTAAATCATTCTGGTTTCCTGTCATTTCCTCTCACCATGATTTAGGGCATCCAGAGCTCTGTTCTTGTTTACCCTCGTGAAAACTACAACAAACCGTTGTTATCTTCCTACAAAATATTTTATTACCTTGTGCCAGCATATAGTGCTTCTTTGAGGGTTGTGTTCCTTTTCTTATAGGTGTGCATTAATGGTTAGGTTAAATATTAACAAGATGGGTAAGGGTGGTAAGGTGAACAGTTAAAAACTGACCAATACCCATTTTATTGACCATCATGCTAAGCCTCAGTTCCAAGCAGTAGGGTGGTACTAATTTTTAAAGAAATTTTCAGGTGAAAATGTGGCAGTGGCTCAGGAATTTGCTAAAACATTCGATGGATAGCAAGTCAAGCTGGCGTCTCCTACCTTCAAGTTCACATAGACTATCATTGCAAGGGCTACCCAAACATCAGCTACAAGTGAGTCCTGGTACAATAAGAAAAATCTACTTAAAGCTAATTCGAATCCATATTTAAAGCCTGAACTTCAAAATATTGGTTGGACCCCTACTATTCATATTTCGTATTTTAGGCCTGAGTGGCAAGATGTTATTACCACTGTGCAACGTTATATAACCTGTGAGGGTAGGTTTCTACTATGCATAAATACCATATGAGGTTTCTGGCTCACATCTCGGGCTCTAAACCTATGAATCTACCATTTTTACTTTATAAATATATGTTTTAAATGTCCCAAAAAATACGGAGAACCCCAGACTATTCTCTTCACAATCTCTATCATAGGGGTTTAATCAAAGTACTGGTGGTTTATCATTTGAGAAAGAAGAGAACCACATGCGAAAAAATTTTAGCAGATGAAGGATTTAGTAGTATTAACTCAAGGAGAAGGGTAAGAAGGCCTAAAAGGCAAAATACCCAAGAACAATTGTCAAACCCTACACCTACATTGACCCCTTCACAAGCTGGTTCGTCTTCTACACCATCTAGCAGACATACAAGGAACTCAGCTAGGAGAGCTAGAGTTCAAACCACCACTCCTACACCAACCATCACTCCTATACCTATAGTGCAACCAGCCAAGGAATTTAACACTAGAAGACCAACTAAGGAGCCACAGACCTTGGGGTATTTGAGGCAAGAGCATGCAAGCAAACTAAAACAAAAAAGCTACCCTTCCTGAAAAAAAAAACACTATGTCTAAGAGCAACGAGGAGGTAACTTCCTCTTCAAAGAGTAAACGTAGGAGAAAACTTATGTTAATAGAGGGGCCTTCATTGAAATTCATCCCTGAAACCTTAACACCAAGCCCTGTTATAGAGGCTAGACAAGAGAATTAAGAAAACAATGTCACTCAAGCACCAGAGGAGCCTACACTTGCACGAGTATTTTCTTCACTCAAAAGGGGGAAAAGAAAAGTTTCAGAGACCACAACAGTAGAAGAACTAACTATAGATCAGCTTTACTCATCTATCAGATCTTCAACCAAAGGGAAGAAGAAAGCTATAATCCATTCATATTCATCTTTTGAGGAGGATAGAAGTGAAAATTATTTTAGTGAATCAAAGTTTGAAGAAAGACAGTCAAGTAGACTTATACATGGGAGAAGGAGGTGTTCATACATTCCAAATCCATACATTTAAAGGCCTCACACTAGACCAAAGAACAAGCTCAGACTAGCAAGTAAACTCATAGCCAACCCTGCTCTTAGGGAGGAAATAATAAACATAGATGAAAGCCCAGAAAATGAACCAAGGAAGAAGAAGACTTAGAAGAAAAAGCAAGTATAGAAGAGAAAGCCAAACAAGAGGGTCACCAAGGCATAAGATATCAGAATTTTTGCTTCTATACTAGATATTTGATGATTTAATGTACAAAACTATGAAAATATGAAGAATCATGTCATTTTCAACTTATACACAGTATTTTCAGAAATAACTACCCTTTTCAGAAAAGTAGCTATTATTTTCGGATTTTGTATAAGAGGGATAAAAGGTTGATTTTTGGTTTTGGTTTCAAAAGAATGACACTAAATGATGATAAAGTGAATGCAGCCTCAATGGTAATGGTCTTTTTCCAAGTTTCATCAAATCAAGCTATCTTCCAGATGTCATTTCAGTTGGTTAAACCTACACTTTTGAAAATAAGGGTCCAGGTGTCCTTTTTAGTTGGAAGTTACACTTTTTGTGGAGCCAGTTTTCTAGGAAACAAGAAGCACTCAGCCACCTCAACTCAGCCATTTCAAGCTCCATGCTGTCATGTTCTGTCTTCAGTTGTATTCCGGTCTAATTTTTTGTTATGTTTAAGATAAGCTCTACTATATGTAGAGGATTGTAATAAAGTCTCTAGAACATAATTGCACTTTTTATGGAGGCTTTAACATAACTCATTTTTGTATATATACTATGTAAAGAAAGGAATAAAGGGTTCATTGGTTGTTCATCTTATGATATATTGTGTTGTATATTTTTTTAGTATATAATATATCCAGATGCACTCTTGAGGACTCACAAAATGTGTGGTGTGTGTATTGTGTCCCTTTATGTTTTTACATACTTTATCTATCTTTCCATATTTAATATGAAAGTTCTATCTCATTCTTTTATCAGTCTTGTGAACCTCCAAGACATATTGATCTATTTTGTAAGTCTTGTTTTAAGCTTTCCTAATTCAGTATGAATTGAATATTGTTCATAAGCATTCCTTGGGGTAGAATTAAATCATGGTTCATGTTCTTATAAGTCTTTTGATAAAACATTCATGTAAATTTGTTTTTGTCAATCTTGATTCATCAAGCATTCCTGATTCATGAGGTCATGTTAGTTGCAAGAATTCTTTGTAATGGGATTCTTAAAATGTAGAGTGAGACTCTTGTAAGTATTTTGAAGCATTCTTTCACTATACATTTTAAATCTAGAATTTGTGTCACCCTTTCCTCTTACTAGGCTTTTGTTTTACATATCCATTGTTTCTCTTCCATTCTTCTAACCATCAGGCTACAAACTCAAATTTTCTACCACATCATGCACTAGTGCCCTCATATGTGTGAGAGGTTCTTATTTTCTCAAAATCCCTTTCAATGTGTGTAAGTTCCAACCACTTTCCAAAAAACCTAATGCAACTGTAAGAAAATCCCTTGAGCTTAAGATGTGTCTGGTCAGGTGCTTGTCACAATCCATGTGCCCATTCCAGCACTAACACCTTGTATGGTAAATTAAATTTTCATTCAAGAACTCACACTTCACGTATTAATAGAGTGGCTTCAACACGCTTCCTAGTATAAATCAGATTTAATTTTAGAGTAGTTTAATCATAACTCAAATTTGGACACATATCACAGTTATCAGTCCTCTAAACAAACAATAACTTTTATTTTTGAAAACAATATCTAACAACATTGGCATATTTCATCAATACGCATTTGTTCCTATCTCTTGTGAGCCACAAGATTCACAAGCATAGCTTACAAAAATAGTTTCCATAAGTAATTTACAGAAAGACATATTTTGTAGAAATTTGTAACAACATACAAAGAATTAATTATTTGTTCAAGGTTAGTTATATTTCCATGGGAAATCAGTAGGGAAGGGAGAATGTTCATCCCAACCGACGAGCACGATATCCCATCAGATCTCCCTCCAAGCCAATTTCACTTCAGAGCAGTCTCTTTAGAAATTATGTTGGCCCCCAACCAACTCAAGAATTTATTTCTCAAAACTTTCACAAACTCACAAGTCTATACATAAATTCCATTGGCTACAACCAACTCAAAAATTTATCTATGGTAGCACCCTTCCTTACCTCCACAGCATCCTATCTGAGGTAATGAGTTCTCTTCTCCTCTTTCTCGATTACCTCCATTTCCTCTCTCCCATCTTGGCTTTATTTTTCAAACTGATATATTTATCTATATAGGGAGATGATTCAAAGACAAAAATAGGCTCAAAAATGAAAATGCTCAAAATATCCTCAAACTAGTGCCAAATCGTAGTGTTCATCATCCTGATTTTAACGCCACTTAAATTGCCTCAATATGACATTATATGATAAAGTTACGATGCTATGAAGCTTTTTCCCAATAGCTAAAAAGTCAACTTACATGGTTGACTGGGTTGTTGACTACGTAGGTTGTATAGCTGACGTCAGCATGATGACTCGGACGTATGACAAATAGGAGGACCAATCCAAGCTCGACACATGGCAGTGTCGCACAAGTTGAGGTGGAAGAATTTGATTGGTTAGTTATGTTTGAGTTGGCCCAATCATGAGGCACCACATGACCCTCAGTTTCTATGCCATAAATTTTATGGGTTAGCCAAACAACCCCTCCAGACTCGACCCCATGACCTATCATTTAAAAACCAACCAGAGAACCGTTGGGCTACATGATGTTTCTTATTATAATGGGTCGACGATTTTTATTTAAATACATGTTGTTTGGGTGACGGTGGGAAGGGCGGGGCACTTGGACACAACCCTTGGTTTCTCAGCAACATGTGATCAAAGGCTATGGAGGAGGGGGCGGGGTCATTAAGCCTTGACCCCTGGTCCCATTAATGGTCATACAACCAGAGAAGACGCAGAGTGGGGTGAGGTGGGCACGCAGCCCTATCCCCAAGCCACATGACCATCTCAAATGATTGGTGGTAGCAACGGAAGGAGAGGAGCTGGAGGGAGCGGATGGTTATCTTGGCCCCCAGCCATATGTATCAATGTGACTGCCCTTAGAGGATAAAATTCAGCGCTAAGGCCTTATTGGCATGGTTAAGTAGGTGACAAATTACATTGTTTGTGGAGGAATAAGTGTCATTCTCAGGCGAAATTGTCACTCGACCATCTGTCAAAGGGATGATTTTTTTCCTAGATTGCAGTTTTGCCAGTTTGCTGGACAGTTAGCAGAGAGAACTTCCAAGAGGCATAACTTGGTCGATTTTTAGTCTTTTTTAGCTCAGAAAGAGCCTAGAAATGGGTTTTTGGGTGTTTTGAACTCAATATAAGCATCATATTTGTGAATTTAGCACTATATATTGTAATTTTTGTAGAGCCAAGCCCTTTAGTAATGCATATTTTAAAAAAAAAAAAAAAATTGAGTCCATATAGAGACCTTGATGAGCATGGAAAGAGCCTAGACAGGGGTTTTCCAGCTTTTCAAATGTATCTACAACAGTTGTTACTTTAGTCGAGCAACTATTTTTAGTATTTTCTCAGGTGTGCTTATTGTAAATTACCTTTTCAACACTTCATTGTGAAGTAGTGGTATTTTTTATTTTTTTTTATCTCAGCTTGAGTAGAAGGACCTATTGTGAGAGAGTCCTTTTCTTTAACACCATTATGACTTATTGTAGGGATTCATCCTTTCGAGTGAGAGTTTTTTGTAGCAGAACATAAGGAGAAATAATTCCACTCTAGATTCAAAGATGTGTATTGTATTATTTTGCTACTGAGATCAATAAAGTGGCCTAGTATTGGAGCACGGCTAGGAGATGTAGCCTAGGAGGGGTGAACTTTGTTATCACTAGCTTGTTTCTTCGATGCATGTTTTTCATATTGAGTTTCATATGAATTTGTTCACTTTTAAGTTCATTTGAAAACTTAACCACTCATCTTTGAAGATTTTTCAAACTGATTTCACATTTAAAGGCCCAAGTTTATTAGACTTGCAAAGTGTTTGAGGATGATCGTTTTCCATTTTCAGATCAAGAGAGGAGTAATTGTCCATTAACTGTTGGTGATCCCATTAACTCAAATCATCAACCCAAGGTTTGTATAAACTTAAAGGTAAAAATATTATATGCACAATAGGTTAGGTTCTACTCATGTCATCCTTAGTCATGAAATCAGATCAAGGTTTTCAAAGAACATTTCTCCAACAAACTATAGTTAAAACTTCTTATGAAAGCATAATTGAACGTGATTCTAAATATGAAAGTGAAAATTCCATTCATTTAAATGTAGATGCTAATTAACATTGCATGAAAGAGAAAGGGCTAGTCTACTTGCAGAAGTAAATCTACTCTACTTAGCACATTTTATCAAATCAGTAACCTACTTGCATGTATCATTGGTCTACTTCCCATTTTCTTGAAAATAAGGAATCTAAATTTTAACATGCTTATGAATAAAAACACTAATTCTAACTATGTTTGGTTGTATGATGGTTGCAGTGAGGAAAGAAGGTGGTTGGAGTGGTCTTAGAGCTTCTCTTAATCATCAAATCACAAGTTGGGGGGCATTATTCATCTTGACTAAGTTAAGTTCAAAGTGTGGAGTGAAACAAGTTAAGGAAAACAACGTTACAGGTCTGCTATAGGAGGTCCTATATTGTTACAGGAGGCCCAGTTTTGATAAAGGAGGGGTTTCAAGAGTCTTTTGAGGGTAGAAATGGTTTCTTGAGGGCATGAGAAGTTGTATGAAGGTAGGAGGAACTGAATGCACTCGGAGGTTTATCTTGCATCAAGGTTGATGCCCACAGTGTCCTCTATTTGATTTAAAAAAATGATTGTGGAAATAGATTTTTAGGGTAGTGTGAGGCGTAGAGGGAGAAGATGGAAAGGTCTAGGTGGATATGAAAATATGTTCCCACCCCTGTAGATCAACACATTCCTGCAACTATCCAAGTAAATGCATAAAAATACTAATAACACAGTGAGATAAACTATCATGGAAAAGAGGAGTTGAATTTGACTAAAATGTATTATATTCCACAACACTATTCTAACCACTGAAATAATGACACTAACCCATAATTTGTAGAAAATAAGCATGCAAAAGGATTACAACTAACATATATCTACTTCCAATAAATCATAAACGAATGTTTTTGGATTGAGATTGTAAATCTTTCCAATCACTCTTCTCACAATAGAGGTGATAAGGAATCCTGCAATCGCAGGTTTCTATAGCTTAACATATATTGAAACAAGAGAAATGTATTAAATGCTTTGAAATAAGAACAATAAATAAATATAGAAGAGGGACTAAAGCTTCTGGGTTGGGACCAAACCCAAGGGTTTCAACCCTCTAAAACTAGCTTAGATGCAAATCAATGGAAAACTTCTCATTAGAATAAAATAGTGTAGAAATTATATAAATTATGTGTTATATGTCCAAGATTCTCCTGATCTCACACTATTTTAACTTCATGCAAAATACAGAATATTTTCCACCATTGATCATTTGCGGAAATTAAATCAAGATTGCAATGCACACATGAAACAATAAAAATTCACACACATTAACACAGTTGTTTAATGGGAAAGCCTGAAGTTGAAAACCCCAACTATCTATATATAATATGTGTCATAGAGATCATGTAACAATCCTCATACAAAACTGATCATATCAAGCTCTTATTACAATACAATCGCTACACACTAATCAAGCCCGATCTTGCAAATCCATGCACCGATCTTTGCCACCTGCTAGCCTGCCTCTACTGCGAAATCCCTGCTGAATAATGGCTCTGAATGAACTCGAATTACTCCAGCCTTTCTCACGCAATCCTCATTGGCATCTCCACTGAGTGTTGGATGCAATCAATGCATCACTATAGTCACAACTGATAGTCACACTTGCTCTTTCACCTATCTCTCTACTGGTCTCCACTGAAACTTCCATGCACTATAGTTAACTGATGTATTCTTCAGTTGATTAATGAGTTATTATTTAGTGAATTAATTAAATAATTAATTCACACCACTCTCACTATTGTATCAATCAATTATACTAGATACGACTATCTCAACCGAGTCTAACTGAGTTAAACTAAATACAACTCCACCAACTACTTCTCCAACTCCACCAAACTCTGTCACATGAGTTCTAACTGAAGTCCTCCATGCATTAGCTCCAGTAAACCCTCGGGAATAGTGTAATTCCTTTTGTCGGCTGCTGTGCCACATTCGTGCACTTAACTGAAGTGCTCCAAGAGAATAAGATAATGTTTAGAGTCCAAATATTATTAACAGCTAATAATACTCGACATATCTATTTTTAGATTGGCAATCTAAAAATAGATTCTGCCAAATATGTCTAAAAATATAAGTCCATATATTTTTTCCAACTTGACCAAAAATCCACAAATAGCATCCTGCAAATCATAGAATATGATCGACATGTCAAAAAATAGACATAATCTAAAAATAGACTTTGCGCCAAAAATAGCCTGCGGGCCCACTTAGTGAAGGAAACTCTTTTAACTAAGCTCATCATCTTGTTGAATCTCAACACTCCCTCTCAACAAGATAAGGATTATCTGCCACCTCGATCCTGTCTCTATGGTATTCGAATTTGCTCCTGGTGAGCGCCTTCGTCTAAATATCTGCATCCTGATCCTCCATAGGAATGTAAGAAAGCAACATGATCTTCCGCTACACACAATCTCTGATATGATGGTACCGGATGTCAATATGTTTAGATCTATCATGAAATACTGGATTAACCGAGAGTTTAATACAACTCTGATTATCACAATATATCACCGTGGGATCTATATGTGAACTGAACAACCCGACCAGGATCTTCCTCATCCATATAGCCTCGCATGTAGCCAAACTTGTTTCCATGTACTCAGCCTCCGCTGAACTGAGTGCCACGGATCTTTGTTTCCTATTGTACCAAGAAACTGCTATAGATCCGATACTGAAAATCCCTCCAGATGTGCTCTTTCTCTCTGTTGGGCTTCCTGCCCAATCTGCATCCGTGAAGCCATGCAGCTTCAACTCATCTGACTGTCTGTACCACAATCCATATCTAGATGTGCCCCTGAGATATCTCGAGACATGCTTGCCTGCCTTCAAAAAGAGCTTGGTAGGCTTCACCATCGCTTGTGAAAGCTGGTTCATAACATAGCATATGTTCGGTCGTGTATTGACTAAATACATGAGTGAACCAACCAACTGTCGATAAACAGTGGCATCCACTACCTCTGCCGATGTAGCATCCTCCTTCCTCCAACCACCAGGAAGAGGAGTGTCGATAGGCTTGTAGCCTTGCATGTGAAACTTCTCCAGTATCTCCCGGGCATAATTTCCTTGAGACACAAATATTCCACCTTTCCGCTACCAAATTTCCAATCCCAGGAAATAATGAAGGAGGCCCAATTCCTTCATCTCGAACTCCTTTGCAAGATCTTCCTTGCATGAGTGTATCAACAGTTCATAACCTGTTAGTATTAAATCATTTACATAAAGCAGAATGATCAAAATCTTACCCTCCACCACAATCTGGTATAGGTTTGGATCCGCCTCACTCTTGGCGAAACCAATTTCGGTGAAATAACTATCTATCCGTGTGTCCCAAGCACAAGGTGCTTGTTTCAACCCATACAGCGCTCTTTTGAGCCTGCACACATGCGACTCGCTGCTGAAGATTTCGAATCCTTCAGGCTATTCAATGTACACCTCCTCTTCAATGACTCCATTGAGGAATGCAGTCTTCAGATCCATATGATGAATGTGCCAACCCATCTGCGCTTAGAGAGCAAGGATGGTCTGTATGGAATAATACCTTGCGACAAGTGCAAATGTTTCTTCATAGTCAATCCCCTCGATCTGTGAGAGGCCCCGGGCAACAAATATTGCCTTATACTTCTCGACGCTCCCGTCAGTAACTTGCTTCACTTTGTAGATCCATCTCAAACCTACCACTAATTTCCCTTCCGGCCTTGGGACAATCTCCCATGCACTGTTTTTGACAATCGAATCATACTCTTCCACCATGGCATCTACCCATGCGGGATCCTCCACAGCTTCCTCGAAAGAGGACGGCTCCGTCACGATACACTTGATCATCAGAGCCACGTATCCAGTAAATCAGTCGGGTGACTGTCTCTATCTGTGTTGTGATGTAAGAGCTCCTACATTCTGCGCTGCATCAAGATTCAGTCGCTCAGATTCTGTAGTGCGCTTCCGCCCTCTAATGTTTAGCGCTGCATGAGTGGTTTCTTCCACTGCATGAACCTCCTCTTGTGGCTGATCCACATCATGAGGCTCATCTTTAGGAACAATTATCTCCTCTTCTGCATGCAAGTGTAGCTCCCTCTCAAGCAACAACTTCATGGCTTTATCCTCATGAAATTTGATATCCCGTCGCACAACAGTCATCCGATTGTCTAGCAAATACACACGATAATTGTGGGGTGTTTCTGTGTACCCAAAAAATATCCCAACTTCTGTGGTCAGCTCCAGCTTCTTCCTGGAATCCTTTGTCACATGAATGTAAATAGGTGAGCCAAAAATCTTCAAATGAGAAATATCAGGCTTCTTACCAGAAAACGCCGCTTCGGGTGTACTCATGCCAAGTACTCTATGAGGACAACGGTTTTGCACATAAACTACAGTGTTGCATGCTTCAGCCCACAAGTGTATGGGAAGGCCCTGATCATGCAACATCGCCCGTGTAGCACCCACGATCGTTCTGTTCTTTCTCTCCGCAACCACATTCTGCTGTGGGTTATGAGGCGCTATGAGTTCTCTTCGAATTCCTTCTTTGCTACAGAAGTCTTTGAATTCGCCAGAGATGTATTCACCGCCATTATTGCTCCTTAGAGCTTTGACATGCTTCCCCGACTCTTTCTCAACCAGCGCCTTGAACTCACAGAACTTTGAGTATGTCTTGCTCTTCTTCTGCATGAAGAAGATCCAGCACTTACGAGAAAATTCATCAATAAATATCACATAATACCTGTGCTTTTTTGTTGAAGCAACCGAGAAAGGTCTGAACACGTCTGTGTGAATTCTCTCAAGGATCATCGTGGCATGACTATCCTTCTCATGAAAAGTGGTCTTCACAAATTTTCCCAAAGTACATCCCTTGCATTGATCTGACTGCGCAAGTGTACCCTTAGGATGCCCAGTAGAAATCTGCTGCAAAATTTTCAAAGCACCATGGTGAAGATGGCCCAATCTCCTGTGCCAAAATTCTCCCTCATCCCATGATGCAGGGGCATTACATTCTGAAAAATAATTTGTATTTTAGTAGACATAGAGGGTCTTGAGTTTTTAAGAATATTGATTCTTATGTAATTATTAATGGGTTTTGAGTGTTTTAATTAATTAAATGAGAGATATTAATATTGTGAGGATTTTGTAAATGTTCCCAAATGATTGGAGAACATGAGGGAAATAAGATAGTTTAGATTTGAGATATTTAGGAATTGATTTTAAATCCTAAGTTAGATTTAGTTTCAATATTTTAGGGATAGAATCTAGATTTTAGGAGTTTGCAGATTTTGAGGATTTTAGTGAGTCATTGAAGGGATTTGAACCTAAATTGGTTCATCATAATTTGTATAAATGTAATAAGCCTAAAAGGTAGATAGGAGATAGAGAGAGTAGACAGGGATTAGAGTGGTTTGGACAAACAGAGTTTGTGAGCCTACGGGCAATTGTAAAAAGGCCCAATGATTTGAATATCTGGCCAATACCAAGAAGGCTTTTGTAATTGATTACATTTGTATATATTGATGAAGAACTTATTTCTAAATTCTGTGTGAAATATATATGTATTCCTTGATCAAATTATGTATGAGGAATCTTTGAGTTTCTGTGAGCAAGTGTGAAACTTTGTGTAAAGGGGTTTAATTTGTGATTCTGCATATGGTTGAGAAAATTGATGATTAATTGCAGGGTTAATATCAATCTTGCGATTAGAGCCGAGAAGGGTTGTATACATATCTATAAGATATATATATCGAGGTGTATCGATCACTGGAAGGATCGATCACCCATGAGGAGAGCTGAAATCGAGTTTCAACTCAGGTTTGACATTTGGGTATATCGAATTTGAATTAACCAATGGTGGAATGTGAATTTTTAATTGGCATTGGATATATGAATTGCAATTTGACCTTCATCTCCATTGAATAGAAGCAATCGAGAAAGTGCATGGTCAATGAATTCATGGAGAGGATATTATTGAAGAGATCGAATTCCTTGAATGGTTTGCATGGGCAGCGTTGAATAGAATGGAAGTACAAAGTTAAAATACGCATGAGGAATAGCATTGTGCGTTGAAGACTACGTTGAAGAATTAAATTTGAATGAATCAAGGAAGGCAGAATTTGAAGATGAGATGGAGCTGTGTATTGTTGAAATAGGCAGAGATTGAAGCTTGCCATGTTTCAGAGTAATGTATTGTGGGTTCTATGCAAAATATCCAATGGAATAAATCCATTCCCGCAGTTGTGGTAATCAAATCCCACACGAAAGAAATTTGACTGAAGGCGCAGAGGTTTTGAGTGAACCTGTTGAAGGCAGAATGGCACAGTGGAATAATTAAAACAGAGTTTACATATTCATTGGGAAAACGAATGTGAATGAAGTTGTAAACAGAAAGCGATTCTTCAAATTAGAGAAGCGAAAGCAGAGTTTTTTTTTAACCCATCTAAATTGTTGAAATAAGAAACAATCATTGGATTCAATGGATCAACGATTGAGATAAAAGGAAATTCGGAAGGTGAAGCGGAACTATGAAGAATGAAGGGTCGGAACCGTGAGTTCGGGGAACGTTGAAGTGGTTTTGAAGAAACCAACGAGTGGTCTCGCGCAACCACAAGACTGGTAAGTGGATTTGTTTGAAAGAACGCGATATCATCCGTTGATGGAAGCGTGGAAAAAGTGGTAAGGTTAAAACCATTTTTATCGCATAAATTCTGAGAAGTAAAACTCATGCATCTCAGTAACGCGATGATCATTGATTTGGTAAGGTGAAGTGCGATGAATGCATCCATCGTTAGATGAAAGGTATGTTAAATGTTGGGACCCTCTTTTATTGCGATGGTTTTTTTATGTGTGTAAAAGTTACTGAGGTCGAATTCAATGGATATATGTTGGTGGATATATGCATTTGGTTTCATAATATGAGCATTGAGTTTAATCCAAAGTTGATGATATCAAACATTCATATTGACATTTGATGAAGTCATATAATGTGAACTGAAAATATTTGAAGGGAAAAGTATGGCTTGAATAATGGTAATGTTTATTGGCAACAAATGGTGATGGAACCAACATAAATGAGTTGGTAATTTGTGGGTTATTATAATAATATGCTTTGGTATTATTATATGAGGAAAAGTGAGTGGGCCATCATATTGAATTTTAGATTGAAGTAAAACCTTTACATAAATTAATGTTAAATGAAGAGTCATATATATGATGGTTGAGGGAATTATTTGGATTGAAGTTTAATTTTTGAAACTTCCGCATATAGAAGAATTGAAATCTGGGTTGTGGTTTTATAACCATGTATTAAAAGTTGAATAAATCTTCCTTGAAGATTTAATTTATAAGCTTCCGCAAAAGTTGTGAAATTGCCCAGATCTTGAGAATTATTATGGCAATCATTTTGGTTGAAACATAAATGATGCATCTAAAAAAAATGCTTATGGTGTGAATGTGGGTAAGTAGGTTGAGCTTGCTATCAAGTGGTATTAGAGCTAGAATAGCTTTGTTTGAAGGTTCAAGTTTTTATTAATTGCATGTGTGATAAAGAAAGAGATTGGATTTTTAAACTGTTAAGATTGCAACACAGAGATGCAGTGCAGTTGAGAGGTAAAGCAAGATCAATAGTAATCTTGAAGGTGATTTAACAAGTATTATTTAACTCTGGTTTGAAGAATCTGTTTGCATAATTCAGGTTGCAGGCAGATGAGGAAAATCTCAGCAGAAGGAAGATCACAGCTTTGAGAGCAGTGATGAAGGAGTCCAGAAGAGGATTCTAAAGTGAAGAATAAAGTGTGGAAGAACCTTGAGGAAATTCAAAAAAGGTTGGATGAATAGGAGAATTGTGTTCTAAAAGTTGCAGATGAATTGAATCCTAGAAAGAGCAGAAGAGAGTGCTCAAAAGGTTCCAGCAGAAGAACCAGTACTTGCCAAAAGACCAGATCTGGAGGAAAGGATTGGTGAGGTAAGTGGCAGCAGTAGAGCTTGTTGTTGCAGAGGCTTGGTGCAGATTATGAGTGAGGAACTCATGGCGAAGAATATGACTACTAAAATTCATAGAAGAGATGGCAGAGGTTCAGAGAGAGACCACATCAGAAGAAAGGAGAAAGAAGATGCCAAGACAAATGGCATAAGACAGAAGTTAGCTAATGCAAAATATGAGAAAGAATTAGTTGAGATCATAGGAAAATTTAATAAATTAAAATTGATGATAGAGGAAAGCGAGAGAGTTGGTTGGCTCATGAAGAAGAGAGTAAAGTGGCAGAGGCTACAACAGAAGAGAGAACAGCATTTGAACATGCAGTTTGCAGAGAAGTTGAAGAAGCTTGAACAGAGGATGAATGTACAATTGGGATGTACAGAACTCAGAGAAACTGAGTTGAAAGTGGAATTTTCCATTGGTGAAACAAAAGAGAAAATTATTGATGATTTCCTGAGTTATTGGGCAAATCCAGATCAGCTGGATAATGTAAAACCTTGTGTTTTTTAATCTAATAATTTTAATGTGATTACATGTTTTGCAGAGAAGGATGAGAAATCTTGTGAAGCAGTCAAGAGTATGGGTAAATATCTTTCAGTAAATAAATACTCTAAAGAAAAAATCAAAGATGAAGAATGTCTCTTGAAGGAGGGAAGCAGTGATGCATTTATGTTTGAAGTTGTTACAGCACAGGAAGAAATTCTTGTGAATGCAGAAGAAGTGGTTCAGTCTGAAGAGCTAATATGTGCAGCAACAGTTGAGAGTGTTGAACATTTTGATTTGAAAACTGAAAATTTGTGTATGAATGCAGGAATTGTAAGTGATGATGAAATACTTCAGCAATGCCACAAAGAAATTGCATTGCTGGAATATTTATTGGAAAATTCAGAGTATGACAGGGAGATTGCAGAAGGTAGAGTTCATTACAGTGTACAGAAAAACATCATGGAAGCAGATGGTGTGAAAGAAAGACTTGTTGACAGTCTTGGGAATTCTTTAGAGAATTCTTTAGAAATTTTGGATCAGCATATTGATGTGCTGATAGAGGAGAAAATTTCAGGGCAGCATACTGAAATACTAGCAGAGGAAAGAAAGGCACTGAGGCCTTATGATTTTTGTTTTAAAATTTGTTTTGTGAATGCAGGTTTTGTTGATGCTGGAGAAAATTTGACACAGTTGGACAGTCAAATAGAGGAGGAAGAAAATTTTGTGGAATTATCTAATCCATGGAATGAAGAAATTAAGTTGCTGGAAATTATGTTGAATAATCAGAATTCAGTGCAGGGAGAAAAATCTCAATTTCAGAATTGGGAATTGCAGATGCAAGGGAATGAAGATAACAGTAGAAAAGAGTACACAAGGTACCAGTTCAGTAAATTGTTGATAGGAGAAGGCAAAGAAATTGTCTTAAGTGACAATTTAGAAGAAGTTTTTAGTTTTAGAAAACAAGAGGGTATGGATGATAGGGTGGCAGCCAAAGCTCAGCAAGTAAGAACTCAGCAAACAAGAGTTCGGCAAGCAGGAGCAAGAGTAAGATATTAGCAATCTGAAGATTTATTGGACAAAGAGATTGAATTGATCAAAAGAATAATGATGAAAGTGTCTCAAAAGAAGACATCAGCAAGGAAGAAAATAAGCAGCAGCAACAAAAGGAAGACAATGACAGAATGTGAAAGTGCAGCCAGTGGAGCAAGGCAACATAAAGTATGGAGACCTGGAGAAAAGCAGCAAACAACAACAGATGATCAACTACAGAATAAAATGTGGGATCCGGGAGGACAAAGACTTAAAACACATGATCAAGAGATAATGATCAAATTTTAACCTTGGGAGTCTGATGCAGGGGCATTAGGTTCTGAAAAATACTTTGTATTTTAGTAGACATAGGGGGTCTTGAGTTTTTAAGAATATTGATTCTTATGTAAATATTAATGGGTTTTGAGTATTTTAATTAATTAAATGAGAGATCTTAATATTTTGAAGATTTTTTAAATCTTCCCGAATGATTGGAGAACATGAGGGAAATCAGATAGTTTAGATTTGATATATTTAGGAATTGATTGTAAATCCTAAGTTAGATTCAGTTTCAAGATTTTAGGGATAGAATCTAGATTTTAGGATTTTGCAGATTTGAGTATTTTGTTGAGTCATTGAAGGGATTTGAACCTAAATTGGTTCATCATATTTTGTATAAATGTAATAAGCCAAAAATTCAGATAGGAGATAGAGAGAGCAGACAGGGATTAGAGTGGTTTGGACAAAAAGAGTTTGTGAGCCTACGGGAAATTGTAAAAAGGCCCAATGATTTGAACATCTGGCCAGAACCAAGAAGGCTTTTGTAATTGATTACATTTGTGTATATTGATGAAGAATTTATTTCTAAATTCTGTGTGAAATATATATGTATTCCTTGATCGAATTCTGTATGAGGAATATTTTGAGTTTCTGTGAGGAAGTGTGAAACTCTGTGTAAAGGGGTTTAATTTGTGATTTTTCATATGGTTGAGAAAATTGATGGTTAATTGCAGGGTTAATATCAATCTTGCAATTAGAGTCGAAAAGGGTTGTATACATATCTGTAATATATATATCGAGGTGTATCGATCACTAGAAGGATCGATCACCCATGAGGAGAGTTGAAATCGAGTTTTCAACTCAGGTTTGACATTTGGGCATATCGACTTTGAATTAAACCAATGGTGGAATGTGAATTTTTAATTGGCATTGGATATATGAATTGTAATTTGACCTTCAGCTCCATTGAATAGAAGCAATCGAGAAAGTGTGTGGGCAATGAAGTCGTGGAGAGGATCTTATTGAAGAGATCGAATTCCTTGAATGGTTTGCATGGGTAGCATTGAATAAAATGGAAGTACAGAGTTAAAATACGCATGAGGAATAGCATTGTGCATTGAAGACTACGTTGAAGAATTAAAGTTGAATGAATCAAGGAAGGCGGAATTTGAAGATGAGACGGAGCTGTGTATTGTTGAAATAGGCAGAGATTGAAGCTTTCCATGTTTCAGAGTAATGTATTATGGGTTCTGTGCAAAAGAACCAATGGATGGAATCCATTCCCGCAGTTGTGGTAATCAAATCCCACGCGAAATAACTTTGACTGAAGGTGCAGAGGTTTTGATTGAACCTGTTGAAGGCGGAATGGCACGGTGGAATAATTAAAACAGAGTTTACACATTCGTTTGAAAAACGAATGTGAATGAAGTTGTAAACAGAAAGCGAGTCTTAAAATTGGAGAAGCGAAAGCAGAATTTCTTTTAAACCCATCTGAATTGTTGAAATAAGAAACAATCATTGGATTCAATGAATCAACGATTGAGATAAAAGGCAACTCGGAAGGTGAAGCAGAACTATGAAGAATGAAGGGTCGGAACCGTGAGTCCGGGGAACGTTGAAGTGGTTTTGAAGAAACCAACGAGTGGTCTCGCGCAACCACAAGACTGGTAAGTGGATTTGTTTGAAATAACGCGATATCATCCATTGATGGACACATGGAAAAATTGGTAAGGTTAAAACCATTTTTATCGCGTAAATTCTGAGAAGTAAAACTCGTGCATCTCAGTAACGCGATGATCGTTGATTTGGTAAGGTGAAGTGCGATGAATGCATCCATCGTTAGATGAAAGGTATGTTGAATGCTGGGACCCTCTTTTATTGCGATGGTTGTTTTATGTGTGTCAAAGTTACTGAGGTCGAATTCAATGGATATACATTGGTGGATATATGCATTTGGTTTCATAAGATGAGCATTGGGTTTAATCCAAAGTTGATGATATCAAACATTCATATTGATATTTGATGAAGTCATATAATGTGAACTGAATATATTTGAACGGAAAAGTATGGCTTGAATAATGGTAATGTTTATTGGCAACAAATGGTGATGGAACCAACATAAAGGAGTTGGTAGGTTGTGGGTTATTATAATAATATGCTTTGGTATTATTATATGAGAAAAAGTGAGTGGGCCATCATATTGAATTTTAGATTGAAGTAAAACCTTTGCATAAATGAATGTTAAATGAAGAGTCATATATATGATGGTTGAGGAAATGATTTGGATTGAATTTTAAGTTTTGAAACTTTCGCATATAGAAGAATAGAAATCTGGGTTGTGGTTTTATAACCATGTATTAAAAGTTGAAGAAATCTTCCTTGAAGATTTAATTTATAAGCTTCCGCAAAAGTTGAGAAATTTCCCAGATCTTGAGAATTATTGTGGCAATCATTTTGGTTGAAACATGAATGATGCATTTTAAAAATAATGCTTTATGGTGTGAATGTGGGTAAGCAGGGTGAGCCTGCCATCATCCTGGCTCACCACTCCTTCTACTTTGCCTGCCATTGCTGCACATCCATCTACCTGCAATTGATAAATATTCTTAACTCGAATCCCTATCATCCTGGTTTGACTAGTTGTTTTACTGCGCAGGAAGGCTTTTCCCTCGCTAAAAACAACATCATAACCCTTGTCTTCCAACATCACCACAGAGATCATATTCTTCTTCAATCCTGGAACATGCATGACATCCTTCAAGATGAAAGGTTTTCCAAACTCTCTCTCAAAGGAAATGGTCTCGATACCAGTCGCACTGTATCTACCATCATCACCCATCTCGATGTGCACTCCAAGATCCTTTTCATCCAGATCTCTAAACAAATCTTTGTCTCCAGTCATATGGAAAGACGCACCACTTTCAAGAAACCACACCGATCCCATCACACTTGAAACCAAGCATGCGATCAAAGAAAAATCCAGCTCAAACTGCGAGGCTAAGGCCTCTCCAGCTACAAATCCAGCAGACATCTTATTCTTCTTCTTTTATGGATAGTTAATGGCGAAATTCTCGTGTTGGTGACAGTGAAAACACTTCACCTTGGACAAGTCCTGCTTCTTTCCTTTCGCACCAGCTTGAGAAGGATTTTTCTTCCCCTTCCCTTTCCTTGCTTTGGCATCCAAAGAAAAATTTTCTTCATCTTCATTCTTCGATGAATACCCATCCCTGGTACCCCGCCTTATCTCCTCCTGCACAAGATCCGACCAAAGTCACTCCCATCCTGGCAGTTTCTCCCGTCCATTGACAGAGTCCTCATAGCTATGCCAAATTTTTGGAAGCCCAAGGAGATCCAATCTGACCAAGTATTCTTCATCAACAGTAACACCCACACTTCCCAGCTCATCCTTACAGTGGAAAAACTTTGTGAGGTATTTTGGTATACTGCCGCCTTTCTCCATTTTTATTTTTCTGAGCTTGTCTTTAAGTGCCAACTTCCTCTGGTCACTTCTGATTTGGAACAAGTCTGTCAAAGCCTTCCACATTAATAATGGAGTGGCTTTACCGTGAAGGCTGGACACTATGTGGTCCTTCACTCCTTCCAACAGAATTCTTCGACACTTTTCTACCTTCTTTTGCCATGCGTCAAGTGCGGCTACATCACTAGAACCAAGCTTTGGAATATCAAAATCTATGAACTCCTTCAACCCATTATCATCCAGCACCGCCTCCATCCTATCCTTCCATGAAATATAATTCGATCTGCATCAAGGGAATACTCCAATCGCAATCCGTTGAAAGACATTTCAATGAATGCTCAACTTCGACACCAAGAGAACATTGCAGCAAATTCGAATTCCACCAGCACAAAACTCAACCGCTTCAATAGTCGCAATCTCCTCCGATCAATACTGCTCTGATACCATGTAGAAATTATATAAATTATTTGTTATATTTCCAAGATTCTCCTGATCTCACACTATTTTAACTTCATGCAAAATACATAATCTATTCCACCATTTATCATTTGTGGAAATTAAATCAAGATTGCAATGCACACATGAAACAATAAAAATTCACACACATTAACATAGTTGTTTAACGGGAAATCCTAAAGTTTAAAACCCCAACTATATATATAATATATATTTCATATAGATCATGTAACAATCCTCATACAAATCTGATCATATCAAGCTCTCAATACAATACAATCACTACACACTAATCAAGCCTGATCTTGCAAATCCATGCACCGATCTTTGCCACCTGCTAGCCTGCCTCTACTGCACAATCTCTGCTGAAGAATGGCTCTGAATAAACTCAAATTACTCCAGCCTTGCTCACGCAATCCTCATTGGCATCTCCACTGAGTGTTGGATGCAATCAATGCATCACTTTAGTCATAACTGATAGTCACACTTGCTCTTTCACTTATCTCTCCACTGGGCTCCACTGAAACTTCCATGCACTGTAGTTAACTGATGTATTCTTTGGTTGATTAATGATTTATTATTTAGTGAATTAATTAACTAATTAATTCACACCACTCTCACTAGTGTATCAATCAGTTAGACTAGATACAACTATCTCAACTGAGTCTAACTGAGTTAAACTAAATACAATTCCACCAACTACTTCTCCAACTCCACCAAACTCTATCACATGAGTTCTAACTGAAGTCCTCCATGCATTAGCTCCAGTAAACCCTCAGGAATAGCATAATTCCTTTTTTCAGTTGTTTTGCCACATCTGTGCACTTAACTGTAGTGCTCCAAGAGAATAAGATAATGTTTAGAGTCCAAATATTATTAAGAGCTAATAATATTCGACATATCTATTTTTAGACTGGCAATCTAAAAATAGATTCTGCCCAATATGTCTAAAAATAGAAGTCCATCTATTTTTCCCAACTTGACCAACCATCCACAATTAGCATCCTACAACTCATAGAATATGATCGACATGTCTAAAAATAGACATAATCTAAAAATAGACTTTGCACCAAAAATAGCCTACGGGCCCACTTAGTGAAGGCGACTCTTTTCACTAAGCTCATCATCTTGTTGAATCTCAACAAATAGTAGTCTCATACATCACATGAAAGTTAAGAATAATAATTTGAAGCACTAGGCTCAGTATCTACTCTTAGCTGAACCAAAAAGTCGAATCCTAATGAGCCTTTCAGCTGGTTTATTTATACAAAAAGGTAGTTGATGGCAGTTCCCTTAAAAATAGGAGTGATTCCCTCCAAGATATTGATAATTGTGGATCTGGTTCTTCTTGATCTTCACATGGACTTGGAGTCCCTCAACTGCTAGTGAATTCAAGCCATGAGTGAGGATCTTGTGACCCTAAGCCGAGTTAGGGAGTTAAGTAGGTGTTCAAGCCCCGTAGATTCTCTCTTAGTTGTCTCCATCAAGCCCTTGCATAGTACATTAGGGGAATTTTGAGGTCTAAAATGGGCCTCCTAAGGAAATTATAAAATAATAGTGGAAATATTAAAATAATATTATATTACATCATCAAATTTTAGACCGAAAAAAAAAAAAAAAGAGATAAAACTATTTTTTCAACTCGTATTTTCAACTTATATCCCTATGGGTTTACTCAAATTTCAAACGGAAACACTCATTGGATGCAGAATTTGATTCCTCGTCCAAGGAGTACCCATGTTGCATACTTTTGATCAACCCTACTACATGAAAATGAGAAATACATGAAAAACGTGATTGCAATCACGTTTTTTCATGTATTTCTCATTTTTCGTATAGCAGTGTCCATCAAAAGTATGCAACATGGGTACTCCTTGGATGAGGAATTGAAATTTGCATCAAACGAGTGCTCCCGCTCGAAATTTGAGTAAACCCTTAAGGAGATAAGTTGAAAAAGTAATTTTATTGTTTTATTATTTTTTAATCTTTTCTACCTTTTTACTCCAAAAATGGTGAATCATCCCCCATGGTTGACATCATCGTATTGAATCCTATTGGTTCGCATAAAGTTTATTTTGGTTGTACATTTTTCTTAAAATGCCCATTTTAGACCTCAAAATTCCCCTAATGAATGCCTCAAAAATGTCTCTTTTTCCTGCAATTTAATCACATTAGACCCAACAATATGATAAACACCTTTTAATATTCTTACTAGGCATATTTTGAATACAAATGCAAATCAATGTGAGAAGAGGATAATTTAAAGGGCTCGAGAATAACATAACAAACTTCAAAATATACCTATTAATGGGACCCATCAACTTCCTAATAGGTGAAATCCTCATTTATCATTTTCTGCCTTCGTAATTCCTTGGTTGACCATAACTAATCTTGTTAATTTAATTAAAATAAAAAAAGCATTCATGTTTAACATTATATCTGGCATTTTACTAGCCCATAGTCTACAAAGTTACTTTTGGTAGAAGTAAATTAAAATTTTTACTTATTCACTAAGGGGCATTATATCTTCCTTCTCTCGAGCAAAAGATCATCCTCGGTTATTCCTAACCTTCAAATCAGGATGAAATATTCCTCGCGTATAAAATATTCAGCCTCCCATGTAGCCTCTTTGAATGAAGTACTTCCACTGCACTTTATCTTAAGTAATTTCTTTCTATTGTCGCATAATTTTATTTGATTGAGAATGCGCAGAGGTTAGACCATGAATACTCTATCTAGATTTACCTACATTCACAATAATTTTGACTATCATTAGTTTTCATCGTTCATTATTTAAGAATATATCTATAGGTTATTTCAAAATTTATCACATAAACCATAAATTGTTATTTATGTAACCAAAAAGGGTCATCAACAAATATCACAACCTCACAAGGATTAGTGATCTGCACTCAATAAGAGTTAACAATGTCATGGTAAACTCATCATTGTAATTTATTTTACTTATCCAATGGCTATTCCAATTGACAAATACCCCAACATGTGGCTCCACTATTAGTTTCAGACCATGGAGGTATCAGTTCCGTCTTTAATGATAATATATTCAAAAACCAATTACAGTTTTTGTCTTTTATGAAAGATTGCAAGTGGTCCATTTTCGTACTAAATAACACTGCTATACTTTTATCTTAATTCAAATGTTACATACACATTAGTCATGCATTAGTAGAGTTTAAGACAACTTCCTCTTCCTGCCATATATTCAATATGGCCATATTGTTGTCTACTTTATCCAAGTAAACTTACTTAAGCCCATATTAGGCTACTTTGAAACTTTCCGTAGCACCAACCAAGGGTCCATTTTATATTTTTTTTTTCAATTTGGCCCCTTTGTCATCCTATATTACAGGTTATTAATGTAATTTATCTACAATTTTTTCTTCCATATACATTCATGGGGTTTCTCCCTCTTGTGCTCGTATGCGTACCGATTGTATCATACTCACCATGTTACTATAATATAGTTATTTCCTTATAAATCAGAACAGAACGTGTTATCCCCTTCATTCATCAACAAATTATTTTGATACATTTGACATATAAGGTATGGAGGAATATTAATAGGCAACAATTATATTCCAACCTGAGAGTAATTGGTTATCTTATTATACCCTCACATAATAACCATGATGGCTTGCAACCAATTATTTGTTCCTTAAGCACAATCTCATACCTTAATAATATCAAACATTACAAAAAAAACATTACCAAATTCTCAGACAATTACTTCAACTTACCACTTTCATGGTAAATATTGCCTTATCCTTTGTGCAAGTGGACCCAATCGTGTCCGCATTACTTATCCACTTGGTTATTTCATGTAAAAATTAGGGTTCTATAATTCAGTTGTTTTCTTTATTGTATCATTTTTTTTGGATCTTTCCCCATTATACCATTGAGGCTAGAAGCATAAGATAATATTAAGAGAACCCACTATGACAATTCAAGGGATCAACCTAGAGTAGCATGGTCATGCTTAAAATCAACACAAGCTAAATATAAAATAACATTACCAAATCTTACAAATCAATTATTTCAAACGCGCCTCACCTATGATTTTTCTCAACTCTTTTTTTCATAAATGGGGGTTTGCATCCCTCTCTATTCTGCAACTTATTAATTAGAATTCATGGGGTTCACATGTGCTCCCCCTTCTAGTTGAAGTTCAATCAGCAATGGGGTGTTCCCCTTCTTGTATCCATGTGCTTGTTAACTGCCTCTACACACTATGTTAGAGTAGTTATCTTGACATAATGATTTTGTAAGCATATGTTCATTCTAATAGAATATTGACAAGACTTCACTTGTGTCCATAAAATCATTTGAAGTTCTTTAAGGTACTTATCTGAGGTATCATTGACTAGTGGCGTGCTGCACTTTCCCTATTAACACATCATATGACAATAGGCATATGTAACACTTGTGCCAATTTTCTATCAAAGTTTATCTTTATCACAACTTTAATATTTTTTATGTGCTACATTTTCTTGAATTACCTTATTCAACTGTCTATTTGTTTCTAATCACATCACGCTAGTGCTCCCTATCAATCCTTCAAGTCATGTTAAGACAAAAACTCCTTATAATATTAATACACACAGTCATTGTCGTATGTACCCAACATTCATATAATATATGTGTGTGTGTGTGTGTGTGTGTGTGTGTGTGTTTTCTCAGGCTGTCCTTTTCCCATTTATGATATTTTCCAGAACTTTTAAAGAAAAATCATAAGGGTTTTCCACCTCATAATTTAGCATTGTATATTCTGGTCTTATATATATATCATTTTTCTACAATACTACTAAATTTCCCAAGGGATCTCTCTTATATTTATTCTTGTTCATTTCATTGCACCAACAATCCTTTCAATTAATTGAAATATCTTGTCATATTAATTTTTATCAAACGTAATCTTTCAAATTATGAGGAAATTATAAAATAAACCAATTAGAAAATCATTCCATGATTCGGTATTACAAGTCTATAGCTCACACTATCCTAAGTTCCCCCCCCCCCCCCCCCCCACATTCATTAGGTACAAGAAATTCAAAATTTGTCAGCATTCCTTTTGTATACTTTAGGGGCCACTGCATACTCTTCCCAAAAGATATCTATATTTTTTAAATTTATTCTTATCTTGATCTCTATATACTTACAAAATTTCGGTATAGAATTAATATCCTTTCAAGTATCAACAAAATTGTTCTGATGTGATTTTGTGCTTATTTGATGTCCTGGAGTAACCCAGATATTATTATCATGTCGCTTTCAACTTAAAAGTCTCATATATTCCACTCACTCCACCATATCCAAGACTAGTCTCCTTTCCATTACAATTATTATGACAACTTTTCACAACTTACTTCTATTTCGCTGGTTTTTAAACAAGTATTTTTTCTGGTGATTCTATTGCAATTCTAAATTATTTGACTTCTGAAATCCTTCATGCTATGATTTATGCAAATTATTCTATTGTTTTAACCCATGTTTCGGTGGCTTCTCTCTATTCACGAGGAGACTTTTCCATGAGGAATTTTATTAATTCTCTTATCAATTTGTTTTCATCGGTTATGAAATTTGTACCAGTCAATTATTGTTACATTGAACTCATTTATATATGAGTTATATTATTGACATCTAAGTTTTATCTTTTATTATCATCATTTTTTATGTCTTTCATATCATTTTCTAATGCTTAGCTAGGTGAAAATGTTGCCAACTATTTTCACCAATCACCCCTGATGACTCCAATTGGTTCATACTCATACATGTAGTAATCGTAAGTGTTCTATATCCTCATTAAATATTGAACAAAAATTATCATTATACATTTTGAGGTGGATTCCTCGGGTATACCAATACCCCAAAAATTTTTATTAAGTATTACAGGCTTTTCAGTCCCTTCCATTCCTTTTGTTTTTCTAATTCTTGTATACACTTTATTCTGTGTATACAATCTTTTTTTTTTTTAGCCTCATAATTTTTAAAACATACAATGCACTTATTATTGTTAGGGTGTCAAGTTTTTACTATAGACTCTTTCCTTTTCAACTCACTTTCCACGCACACATAAGTTTACTCGTCTCTTGGGATTAGAAATTATTTTACTACTAATTATTTCCTTTCATCCACTCTCTCGGGTAGGTTTTTGGTCAACACCCGATATCAAGTAATAATTTTATAACTATAAGTATTACTTTCCAATAGTATATTTACTTGCTTCATACATGTCTCTCTTCAATAGTCCATATTAGAGGTTTAATTGACCTTATAAATTAATTAATTAATTAATTAATTAACAAAAAGGGGGCTCGCAAGATAACCCTACAATTTGCAAGTTGATTTCACATGCAACACCCCATATTCTCTTTATAAATAATGCACCCCATACACCCATAAACGTCCCTATCGGTATAAGTCATTCTTCTCTCTATTCACTATCACACAATCAAAGGATATGACTTACTAATTAATGTATTAATACTTAAGTCGTTCAAATGGTTGTTTTCTCTCCTAAGTAGCCAACATACCATTTCTTGTGAGTAAGTGTATCCCAACAATAATCCAATTAGTATTTGATAACTTAATTTATGCAACATAATTTTTCAATTTTCTTTTGACAGGATTCTTCACTTCTCCTTGCACCTTGTTTTATAGCATAGAAATTTACTTGTTTTTATTATTATTATTATTGTTTATCGCCAACTCTTAATTGGTAATTTTTGCCCTCAATTCTAAAATGTTTTAAAACAACATATTGGGTATGGACCAGGGGTTTTCACCTAGATGAAATTCACAACTCAAGATTTGATTTAGTTAAAGGTGCAAAACTTGGTCTTTGTAGGCAGAGTTGCCATATTTCAAATTCTCCTTTTCTATATAACAAAACACAGTTTATTATTATTTTCCCTTAACATGCCATGGTGTTGAACCCTTTAGCTCTGATACCACTTGTAACATACCCCAATCATATTTTATTTTTACTTTATCAATACCATCTACCATTCACCCATTCGAAGAAGATTAAGTTGGTATCCACTACCCCAATCATAATGGTTACTCATAATTCATATATTTATTTCAATTATCATATAAATATGATCGGCATTAATGTTATATTGTGGTTAATCTTTTATTTTGTTGTTTTTATTATTTTCATAACACTTATATATTATAACCTTGGTGTAATAAAACATCGGCACATTGTAGCTTTGGCATATATTAACCTTGGAAATGTCAATTGGTGCTTGTTTCTTTTCAATCTGGTGATGTGACCACTTCGAAAATAGAGAATACAGATCTACAGTCCCTGTCGATTAGGGTTTCATTGACAATCTATTGGAAAGGAAGTGGTTACATGGTAACCAACCTCTTGCATCGACACCTATGAAAAATTATTCTCTCCTCGCATGATGTCGTCAATGTCTCTGTAGACGCTTGGTAAAGCCCAACTTCTGCCTGGTTTTGGATGGTTTCTCCTAATGTTGTTTGGTGGAATGAACGGGTAAGTTATTGCAGGTCTTCCTCTGATAATTTTCTTTCAAACATTTTGTTTTCCTACTTTTATTCTTATATAATATTTCTAACTTTCATTATTGTATTGGCGATAAGGGAGCCATGAACTGGTACTTCACAGGTTTTCGGAAACCATGATTGTTTTTCAAGATTCTTCTCGAAAATTGTAATGCTTATTTGGTTTTTGGACCAAACCTGGGGTTTTACATAGCAACAGGTAACTACCCCTTATTTTTCCTATTTTTTTGTATTCCTTCTATTTCTCTTTCCTTAAAACTTAATATCAGATATTTAGAGAAAACCCTAACAGGTTTGATGCCAGGAATATCTCCAGGAGCTATCGAGGGGAGAAGATACAACTTCAGGTAACCCCCTTTCGATGATATGGTGAACTATTTGTTTTTCGTTTTTTATTTTTGTACAACTGCCCTAATGCCTCCTTGCTGCTTGTTTTGGCTTGTCCCAGGTAGGGCCAATCGCTCTTGGTCTCAACAAATCTCCTAGGATTAAGAGAAAAATCTTAACCATGTTCCTTTCTAACTATTCTCCCTTGTTAATCTATAGGTGCCATGGCTAGGATTCACTTTTCCCTTTTCAAGGGTTTATGCTTCAATTCTTAATTTGTAAAGATATAGGTTTTTGGGTTAAATACCATAAAGTCTGTGTCGTTGCTCTTGACTGAGAGAGGCAAATGTCTGTTAATATTTTGAGTGTTCATTCATCTTAATCTGTTACTGTAAATACATTTGTCAACGACAATAGAATTTGGTATCGAGGGGAGAACCCTTATATCTTAATGTGAACTTGTGATTTTCCTATATTACCTATAATATATTTTGGACCATAGACAGTCTTCCCAATTTTCGGGATTTCTCATTTACAGTATGTTCAATGTCCTTCATGCAGATTTATTTTTTTGGAAATTTATTCTATTTATACTATCATGAGGTTATGTTTCCGGTTATTAAAATGTTTCGAGTCTTACCCATGTTTTTAATAGATATTTCAATAGAATGTTTTACTGCTCGAAAATTGAAGGTTTGGTGTGTATATGTATATTTGTCCCGACTAGACCTTGTTTATTGTAAAAAATGACATAATTTTACGATATCCCATAGCAAAAATGTTGTCTTGGGTTATTAACAGATTTAATTCGGGGCTTACTTACGTTCCTTAAAATAAATATATAAACTATTGTTTACCTTTGGCATAATGCATTCTTCATTTGTATTTTATTACTCATGACTCTTTTATTTTCAAAAATCTATCAGTTAATTCCATAGAGCATTAAAGTTAATCTTTTGTTTATTTGCTAAGAATAATGGTACTCTTTATTCTTGTTTAATCGACATATTAGATACAAGTCACAGAAGTAGTATTGTTCACAGTTTTTCTTGTTGAGTTAGTTTTCTTAGCTTTGTGGAGTCTAGGGATTGCTCCTAGGTTGCTGGTAACCTGACTTGGCCCAGGAACTAACCCAGACTTCCTCTAAAGATGTTATTCCAGCCTCATTTACAACTAATGTTTGTCTACCACTACTATTATTTCCTTTGATTCCTTGTATGGTAAATTACATTTCCATTCCAGAACCCACACTTCACGTTTTAATACAATGGCTTCAACAAGCTTCCAACTATAAATTAGATTTCATTTTAGAGTAGTTTAATCATAGCTCAAATTCAGACACAACACAATTATTATTCCTCTATACAAACAACAAATTTTATTTATGAAAACAATATCTAACAACATTAGCATATCTCATCAATAATCATTTGTTCCTATCTCTGACCAGCCACAAGATTCAAAGACATAGCTTACATAAATATTTTCTAGAAGTAATTTACAGAAAGAAATTATTTAGAGATTTATATTAACATAAAATAATTACTTATATGTTCAAGGTTAGTTAGATTTCCACAGGAAATCACTAGGGAAGGGAGAATGCTCC
Organism: Pinus albicaulis; assembly: GCA_034641835.2. Taxonomy (NCBI): domain Eukaryota; kingdom Viridiplantae; phylum Streptophyta; class Pinopsida; order Pinales; family Pinaceae; genus Pinus; species Pinus albicaulis. The sequence goes on from CM076577.1 coordinate 420,793,287, forward strand.
TCCAAACCAACGAACACAATATCCCACTACACCTTCCCAGAGCCAAATTCCCTTCAAAGTAGTCTTTCTTGGACATAGACCAAACAGGTCTAATCAGAAATTCCACTGGTCCCCAACTAACTCAAGAATTTTTTGCTCGGAACTTTCATATACAAGGTTTGTACAAAAATTCCATTAATTACAACTAGCTGAACAATTTCTCTATGGAGTCGTCTTGCCTTACCTCCAAACCTGAGGTAATTAGTTTTATTCTCCTCTTTTTTTATTCCCTCTCGCTCCTCTCTCCTTTCTTGGCTCTCTTTTCCCAACTGAGATATTAATTGTCTATTAACTGCCTGATAGGTGAAATCATCATTTAGCATTTTCCACATTCTTGCAATTCCTTGGCTGATCATACCTAATCTTGTTAATTTAATCAAAATAAAATAATAATTCATGTTTAACTTTTTATCAGGTGTTTTGAGTAAGTTTTTCGAGAATTTAGAGTATGATTTGAGGATAATTTCATATTTTTTGTGTTGTAGGTTGAAGTGTTTAGAGATTTAGAATTTAGGATGGTGTCATTAGGGTTTGTGTCGAACAACAAAGTTCCAGGATAGGTCTTCCTGAAAATCGCGGATGAGAGCAACCAGGCGCTGGAAGGTGGGGGCTTTCAAGATAGACTGCTACAAAAGAAAACCCACCTTCAGATTCCCACAGTTTCAAAACCCTCGGTCCTCCTCAGAATCGACAAACAGAAAATGGAAAACATGTTTTGGTGCAACTGCAGACTCCTGCATCACATAGTGGAGCTCTGCTTTTACTGGCGAAGCGAGTTTTCCACCTCTTTATTTGTGTTTTCTGTTGGACTGGTAAATGACAAGGCGGGCATTACATCGGCCCTAGAAATATGTTTTCGTCGGCATGGTAGAAAGGGTGTATTTGGTGGTTCTATGGAATTCTCGGGAACGCTATGGTGTTTTCTATCCGATTCTCCTCACGATGCACCTATTTTATGATAGCACAATGTCGCTGGTGCATCCTCAAGCAGCTGGGTTTTCGTCTTTCCTCCCCAATGTATGCTACACTGGCTACGCTCGCAATGGGTAAGCCTTGTTCTTGGTCTAGGGCAAGGCGCTATCTTCTGCCCCATTTGGTCGGGCTTTGGCTGGAGGCACAAGCATACACCCTCCCTGATCTTACTCTTGATTACTTGGGGCATGAGTGGGCCTTGGATCCTTGCCCTCCCCATGGAGGTCGGTTTTTTTGGCACCACTAGTTACTCCATAGCCATAACACACATTTAAAACCACTCTCCTTAGGGACCATAGTGTCGGAACAGATTGAAGACAACATTCCAGACCCAGAATTCTTGGAACAGGTACTCCCCTCCTGTTTTCAAATCTTTATTAGGCCCCTTGTGAGTAAAATTATTTTATTATGGGTACACGAATCAGACAGAGTCGCTCAACTGAAACAAAATATTATGGCTGTTATGGGATACCTTGTTCTGGTGCAATCCCTGTTTAGTGGAAATTGGTTGCTTCGGGATTGTTAGTCAATAAAAGACCACTCCATTGTTTATGGGTCAACCATCACCCTCAGCCTGCGCCTAAGAAGGGGTGTTGTGGAACAGGGAAACTCCAGAACTGCAGGGGGAAAAAGGGGTAAAACATTTTCACAATAGGAACAAACTAAGGGTGGCCCCTCCTACAAGAATATTGTTTAGGGGAAAATATCTACATCTACACCCTAAAAACAAGCTAGAAATGCCCCTCAACCATACATAGTAGAAAAACTGGTCCAAACACTAGCATTGAAGATAGACAATCCAGAAACAGATGAACACTGTAAGACATATGAATCACAAGCGATAATATGTCGTTTTAACTACTTCTGGCCTAAACCAATGGAGCTCTTCCATTGGATTTTTATAAGCTATACCACAAACTGTGAAATTCATCTCTGCTCCAAAGGTTTTTTTATTGTTAAATTCCAATCCTCGGAGGCCAGAGATATTGTTACCCAAAAAGGACCATGGTTCTGGAGATCCACGAGCCTCTTCATCACCCCACGGTTCCTGGAATTTGATGCAAACACTATGGAAGTTACTAGAATGTCGATATGGGTCAGACTATACAATGTCCCCCTTCACTTTTGGAATGACCACGTCCTTGAAGATATTGGGAACATCATTGGAAGATACATCAAAATGGATATACAAAGATTAGAGGAGAGAATCTACATTTTCGCGCGCGTCTGTGTGGAAGTAGATCTTAGCAAAGGATTACCAGAAAGCGTCCTGATGATTCACAAACATCAAAACTGGTTGTAGCCCCTAGACTATGAAAATATTGCATTTAGATGCAAAATTTGTAGTCAGATGGGACACTTACAAAACACATGTCCTGATGCCAAGAAAGAAAACAGAAAAAAAGAAGAAGACTAGGAAAAAAAACAAAGGTTGGAAACATCCCCCTTCTAGGTCGGAAGAGGATGCGGAAGAAGAAGAGGACGAGTTTTTCCCCATGGAAAACAATTAGACAAAAAATGAACCAGAAGTACAAGGAAATGATTCACTAGATCATTCAGATCTACAAACTCTTCTGAAACAGTCAGATAGGAATCCAGAGGACATGGAAAATTGTGGGAATAAATGGCATCACCTATCAGATAACTCAGATTCAGAGAAGGACATTGGAATACAAACTGCAGATAATCAGATTGTCATTGTCTCCACCATGCCATCACAAGGTCAATGGCATAAAGTTGAGAAGAAGAAAGGGAGAAAAGTGTGATCTGTGGGGCTCTCCCTCCACTTCGGCGACATGGATTGCTCTTCTTTCTGTGTGTTTTGCTCTATCTTTTTCCTTCTCATTTGTTTTGTTGTGACGCATCTTTGTTGCTTGCATCTGGCCTTGTTTTGGGCCTACTCTTGGTCAATGTGACATGTCGCCCTTTTGGGCGTTGCTTCATATGGATTGTTGTGGCATCTACAATGTAACTTTTTACCATTTATAAAAATTTCGATCTTTTCTTTGGAAAAAAAAAACATTATATCAGGCGTTATAATAGCCCACAGTCTACCAAGTTACTTTTGGTAGAAGTAAATTAAATTTTTTACATATTCACCCACAGATATTACAATCTCATATCATGCTAGTACAAGGTTAACCCATGAACGAGTATGAGACCATGTCGATTGTTCATTCCACTAGTAAAAAAAAAATAGATAAAACAAAAAATAATGTTTACTAATTTATTACTTTTATAAAACAGATATGTATTATTTTTTTATTAAAAAACTTATATTATATAAATTAATATAACATTTTTTATTTAAATTTAATAAAATACTATTTATAATATTTTAAAATAATTAAATAATATATTTGAATAAATATATTTTATTATACATAATTGATATATTGTTGAGATTCAACAAGATGATGATCCTAGTGAAAATTAAGCACCTACACTAGGTGGGGCCCACAGGCTATTTTTAGGTGTATGTCTATTTTTAGAATGGTGAGCATATTCTATTTATAGCAGGAGTCTATTTATAGATGGTTGAGCAAATTTTATTTATAGATGATATTTTATTTTTAGATGCATGGGCGAAGTCTATTTATAGATCGCATGTCTAAAAATAGATTGGATGTCAATTATTATTAGCCCTTAATAATAATTAGACAATAAATAATAATCTATTCTCTTGAAGCACTTTATTTCAATTAACTGATGTGGCAAACTAGTTGACTGAAGGAATTATGAGTTCTAAGGTTGGTTGGTGGACATGCAGAGTGGACTTCGTTGTAACTAAGTGATACAAAGTTGTAACAAATTTGGATGTCTAGTTATGTGAGTTGTTATTTAGTTTAACTCAGTGAAGTAACTTAAACTCAGTTGGGCTAGTTGTAACTAGTTGTAACTAAAGATATACTAGTGAGAGATCAGTGAATTAATTATCTAATTAATTCACACGCAGTGGTCTTACATGCAACTGAAGAAATACTATTGTTAACTACATGCATGTCAGATCCAGTGGAGACCCAGTTGAGAGACAGGTGAAAGGGTCTGTTTGAATATCAGTTGTGACTATAGTGGTGCATTCAATGCAACTACACACACATTGGAGATGCCAATGAGTATTGCGCAGTCAAGGCAATGCAAGTTCAAATTCATTCAGGGATCTTCATCAGCAAGGAGTGCGCAGTGGAGACAGGTTGTCAGGAGACAGTAAATTGGTGCATGTTTATGCCAATTTTTGTATGACAGTGTGAGACAATTGCATATTGTACTGAGAGCTCTTGGAGTAGAGTTTTGTATGAGATTGTTTCATGATCCATGATATACATAATATATGATAGTTGGGGTTTTTAGCTTTATGCTTTCCCGATAAAAACATATGTGTTATGTGTGATTGATTTTTCTTCATGTGTTTGCAATTGGCGATTAAATTTCAGCAAAGATTTAAGTAGAAGGATTATGTATTTGATAGTGGATAAAATTGTTAGATCGGGCGAATACGGCAATACATCACAGTATTAATAAATTTCAACATGGTATCAAAGCGAAGAAGATTGAAATATTGAAGCAATAGTTGAGTTTGTTGGTGGAAACAATTCGAATTTGTTGCAATAATTTCTTGATGCCACAGTTGAGTAAACATCGAAATGGCTTTCAATGGTTTGTGGTTAGAGTATGCACTCGAGGGCAGCTCGAACTACATTTAATGGAAGGATAGGATGGAGGCTATCCTTGAAGATAATGGCTTGAAGGAATTCATTGACAGTGATGTTCTTAAGCCCACTTTGACAGATGTTGCATTACTTGACGCATGGCTAAAGAAAGTAGCGAAGATGAGAAGAATTCTGTTGGAAGGTGTGAGAGACCATATTGTCTCAAGCCTTCATAGGAAAGCCACTCCATTTTCAATGTGGAAGGCTTTGACAGATCTTTTCCAAAGCAGAAGCGACCATAGGAAATTGGCACTGAAGGATAAACTCAGAAAAATCAAGATGGAAAAGGGCGACAATATTCCTAAGTATCTCACAAATTTTGTCCATTGTCGGGATGAACTGGGGAGTGTGGGAATCACTATTTATGATGATGATTTGGTGATTTTGTCTCTCTTGGAACTTCCTAAGAGTTGGCACATTTATCAAGACTTTGTCAACGGACGGGAAAAACTACCAGATTCGGAATGACTGTGGTCGAATCTAGTGCAGGAGGAGTTCAGGTGGAACACCAGGGATGGCTCTTCATCAAAGCATGATGATGAAGAGGATTGTGCTTTGGCTACCAAAGCAAGGAAAGGGAAGGGGAATAAATTCCACTCAAAATCTAAGGATAAAGGCAAGATGTTGGATTTTTCCAAGGTGAAGTGTTTTCACTGTCACGAACATGGGCATCTCACCACTAATATCCCACAGAAAAAGAAGAACAAGAAGGTTGTTGGAGCTGCAACTGGTGAGGCCCTTTCCTCGCAATTCGAACTTGATTTCTCTGTGATTGCATGTTTGGTTTCAAGTGTAATGGGATCGGTGTGGTATCTTAATAGTGGTGCTTCCTTCCACATGATGGGAGATAAGGAGCTTTTCAGTGACTTGGAGGAGAAATATCTCCAAATGCATATAGATATGGGTGATGATGGATGATACAGTGCGACCGAAATTGGTACCATTACCTTTGAGAGGGAGTCAGGTAAACCATTTATGTTGAAAGATGTTATGCATGTTCCAGGTCTGAAGAAAAACTTGGTCTCAGTCGCGATGTTGGAGGACAAAGGTTATGACGTTGTTTTCAGCAATGGAAAATCTTTCCTGCGACATAAAACAATGGGTCAAACCAAGAGGATAGGGATCGATTCAAGAATCTCTACAAACTGGAGGTATATGGCTAAGCTGCAATGGTGGGAAAAGAAGAAGAATTGGTGAGCCGGGATGAGGGTGAATTATGGCACAAACTATTGGGCCATCTTCACCATGGCACCCTGAAGATTTTGCAGCAAATTTCTACTGGACTTCCCAAGGGTACACTTGTGCAGATAGATCAGTGCAAGGATGTACTATGGGTAATTTTGTGAAGACCAACTTTCATGAAAAGGAGAACCGTGCTTCGGTGATCCTGGAGAGAGTTCACACAGATGTGTGTGGGCCATTCTCGGTTGCTTCAATAGCAAAACATAGGTATTATGTTATTTTTGTTGATGACTATTCTCGTAGATGCTGGATCTTCTTCATGCAAAAGAAGGATCAAACATTCTCAAAGTTCTGTGAGTTTAAAGCATTGGTGGAGAAAGAGTCAAGGAAGCAAGTGAAGGCTCTGCGAAGCGATAATGGTGGTGAATATATCTTGAACAAATTCAAAGACATCTGTAGCAAATAAGGAATTAGAAGAGAACTCATAGCGCCTCATAACACACAACAGAATGGGGTCGCAGAGAGGAACAAAAGAACGATCATGGGTGTTGCACGAGCTATGCTGCGTGATCAGGGCCTACCAATGCACTTGTGGGCAGAAGCATGCAACACTACGGTTTATGTGCAAAATCGTTGTCCTCATAGAGTACTTGGCATGAGTACTCCTAAATAAGCTTTTACTGGTTAGAAACCATATGTTTCTCACTTTAAGGTTTTTGGCTCATCTGTTTATGTGCATGTGACCAAGAACGCCAGGAAGAAGCTGGAGCGGACCGCTGAAGTTGGGATATTTGTGGGGTACACAGAAAAAACCCATAATTATCATGTGTATTTTCCAAAAATTCAAATGACTATGGTGCGACGGGATATAAAATTCAATGAGGAGAAAGCCATGAAGTTGCCGCTTAAGAGGGAGCTAGACTTGCATGTAGAGGAGGAACTACTTGCTCCCAAAGATGAGTCTCTAGATGTGGATCGGCATAGGAGGAGGTTCATGGAGTGGAGGAGTCCACTCACGTAGAGCCAAACATCAGAATTGGTAGAAGGTGTACCACAGAAGCTGAGAGGCTGAAGCTTGATGCGGCACAGAATGTAGGAGTCCCTACTTCACACCACAGACAAAGATAGTCTTTTCTTTAGCTACTCATAACAAATAGCCCTAACATCGATTATGGCTGCAAAATATATTTAAGTATGCAATAAGGTGATCCAAATAATGCTGCACAAATCCAGATCTAAGCACAAAATACATTAAGCAGATAAAATACAATATGGCTCCATGCATCCAACAGACAAGACAAGAACAATGTATTTCAAAGAATTTTTTATATTATATTAAAAAATTGGGCACCTGAGAGGAAAAAAAGAAAGGTGTTTTCCGGTTCTCCTCAATGGGATGGGTTCTTGAAAGTCCTCAGCATTTCAGATCTAGAATTCCTCTCTCTTATTGGTGTAGAAAACCCAGACAAACATAGAACTCAATGGGAGCTCAGAAGGCAAAAAATGGAAAATGGTGACCAAGAGTAGATCCAGAGTGATCTAACGCAATGGAGGTGACTAATGAATGGGGAAAACCCTTCTATTTATAACAAAATATTGGGGTGTTCTAGAACTCGGTGCATGAATAAAATATTATTATCAGATTCTAGAATCACCCTTTAGGAATATTTTGTTATATTTGTTGGAGGGAAAAGGTCTTTTGACTTGGGTCAATTCCTTTATTTATAAACAATAAATAAATAAATGATTTATTTATTATTTTAGGGAGATGGTGGGAATATAATTAAATAAATAATGATTTATTTAACTATTTAAAAATGATTTAGTCGATAATTCCCTGTTGCGCGCTTAGTTAAAAAAAAAAAAAATGATTTAGTCAAATTTAACTAGGAATATTATTTAAATAATGATTTGAATAACTTATTCCTAGGAAATAATTAAATAAATAATGATTTATTTAATTAATTTCCTTGTTTTGGGTTAAATATGACCAGGAAATATAGACAAATGTTATTTTACATGGTGAAAGAAATTTTACTTAGGGTAAAATTGGTCTTACATGGTGTACTTGGATTCATCTAATGATAATGGGTTAGAAGACCAAAAAAATGGTGTAACAGATTGCCCCCCAACGTATGAGTGTTAGGAGCAAATCGTATGACCGAAGTACGTTGTAAGAACTCAATCACTAGGCATCAAGAGGGAAGTGAGAGAGAGAAATGTAAGGTAGTCTAATGTGCTAAAGGACTAGACCCGGAGGAGATGAGACTTACAGGTGCAACAAGTCTCTAGGTGATGAAGTGGTACCAGTTTTAAAGGCGGCGAGGGAGGCATACCTATGCCCGCTGAGACAATAGTACAAAGAATAAGGCGTCTGGAAAACCATGGAACGCAATAATGAAGCATGTGCTGGACTAAACATGAGCCAGATAAATAAAATGATGAATCCCACATACATGCGATGCCTAGAATAACTTTCAGGACTTATACAAGAATATTTTAGTACATGAGATACAAAACACCCAAATTCCCCCTACACACAGGGAAGGGCTTGCAAAATCTGACTGATACATGCAAATCGAAGAGGCGTTGCAAGCGGTTGAGGCCGATATCATCAAATGAGAGGAGCTGCATCAATGGCGGAAATGAAGAAGTCATTTGGGCATGTGGGGGGCTACCTGCAGGGCCACCCCCTCATGAGGGTTGAGACATCTCACACACACCCGGGAATCACCAATAGCTGCTGCTGCATCACTGGACTATCAAGTGTATAGATCACGATCATGCTGAAAAAAGCTCGAACCAAGGTACACTGCCCCCCAGACCTGGCTTTTGGAGTAAATGAGCTGATGTCGATAGAAGTAGGTCCAGCATAGGTGAGGTGATAAGGGAACCCCAACTAAGGCACGGGAGAAAATAGTAGAGCGACTAACAGACGGACACTAATGATGATGATGAAACGGGGGATACTAAGTAGCGGATGGACGACTTCCCTTGTTAGAGCATAAAGGGCATGAATGGCTTGGCAGCGACTGACACAATATCATGAGGGATAGGGGACAATGGCACTGAAGGCCATAATGTGCAACACGAGAGAGGGACCGAGCAATGAAGGATGGAGGGCTATAGCAGGATACAAAGGGACTCGGGATCGATACCATGAATGTGATGATGACTCAACTCGGATGCTCTAAACAAGGGCGACTCGATGGTGCTGCCACACAGTAAAGGTCAAATGGGGGACCATAAAAATATGAGTACAATAGGGTATCTCATGACGAAAATCAACACGAACAAGGAAAAGTAAGGAGGCAAAGTGGTGCCCCCAGTACAAGTGTTGTAAGTGAGGAAATTCGATTTAGAGCAGAGGGGAATAGACACTTCGTGGACACAATGGGTCCTAGTGAAGTATCAAGGTACTAAAAGCTAACAGGTACCTAGAGCTCATGAACAGGCCAGGTCGCACTTTTTGGGGTCTGTGTTGTGACCTGGGTAGCAGGTGCTGGGCAGAAAACTGCGACCTGTCCTAGGAAATGACCTAAAAAATGCGACCTGTCAGAGAAAGGGGGTTTCAGTGTTGTTTTTGGCTGAGATCTGGGATTTGTATGGTTGAGGGGCCTAGGTGCCCCCAAGAATGTTGTGGTCATGCCAAAATGTATTTAGGAAAAGGGGGATCTAAACACATTTTAATGATGTGGTGCGCCATTTGTTTTCGTTATGATGATGCAGCTTGAGAAAGGAAATGGAGGATTACCAATCTCTTTTAGTACTGCATATATGAATCAAATGGGATTTAACTTTTTGGGTTGGCATACCTAGTGTCATTATCCCAAAGAGAGGATTTGGAGATAATGAACTGGTGCTCTCCTAGAAAACCTATAGGTTGGTCAACAACAATGTCTAAAAGACTGGGTTGCGAATGTAAAATGAAGGAACGATAAGGGGTATCATCCCAAGAGTGATCTGAAGTGGTATGGGACTCTAAAGGTTCTTCTAAGTGTGGAAGAATAATGGTACGAGAGTTGACATGACCAGATACACTAGGAGAGTTGCGGAGAATTACTTCTCTTGGTCTCTCAAATATGGGTGCCCGCTTACCCAAACATTGGGTTGCAATGTAATGGCCACAAGGTGTATAATGTGGTTCAAATGCATGGTTTCGATGTAAGGGGGAATAGAGAAAGTCAGGGGAGATGATTCCTTCCATAATGTCATCATCGTGATAGAATATGGGGTGATTGGTGGAAGAAAGACCACCGGACGCGGCGAAGCTACCTAACTCATCATCATGAAAAGAGAGGTTCATATGCGCATCATCACCAGAAGTGACCGAAGAGTAAGCAGATAAAGGATCTACCGATGTTGAGCCCAAGGTGATCGCTGAAGGAAGGTCAAGCGAAACAACAGGGGAGGATTCAGAGGGAATGTTCCTCGAGGGTCTCATGGATGATGATAGGTAAAAAATGGCGGACGAAGGCTCCGTCATCTTGACATCAGGAGGGGGAATGTTAATGGGAGCAGTCATGTTTGGTAGTTCTGCCAAAGAAAAATGCACAAATAGGGGAGAGGTGGACTCGTTGCGCTTATCCTCGAATTGGCAGACCGCAGCTAGAGAGGTGCGAAATTCCTCGAGGCGAGGACAAAGGTGGGTGTAATGGCCATGGAGATCACACAAAGCATAGGGGTGGTTGGTGTGAATAGTCTTGGGGTTCTTGGTCGCGGTCACGGAAGGAACAAAGGTTTCCGGGACCGTGGACTCAGGGAACGCGACAGTAACCATGGGCTTGAGATGAGGCAATTCAGGACAGGTATGGGTGGCGTGACCGACAACATCACACAAGGCACACTGGATGGTATGCTTTGGAGGCCGACGAGGGGCAGGGTTTGTCAGGGAAGCCTTTTCCTTTGATGCCCCCTTGCAAGCTTTGCTCTTCTTACCCGAAGCGGTCGCAACAGGAGGTGGTTCTTGTTGAGGTGACTGAGGCACTGTTGCAGCGGGAGAAGTCATGGGGACCGGTTGAACCAGGGTCTAAGAAAGATAAGGTTTGGGTTGACCAGGCGAGGTAGTGGCTGGAGGGTCAAGGTACTAGACGGGTATGCTCAGGGTCAAATTGGGGAGGGAGAGGGTGGCCATGATAGGAACCGAAGAGACTCCGAGAGGGGGAGAAAGGAAAGGTATCTGACCGGTGGGGTAATGGCCAAGAGGGACGGCTCCAAGATGGTTGAGACCTGGTGGAAACGACCCAGGAGGATAGAGGGGCGCATGGGTACCAGCTGTAGGAGAAGGGCCAGAAGGAAGAGTTCTGGCTGGCTAAGGTGAAGGGCTAGGAGCAGGTTGCGGCGGGCGAGGTTGAGGTTGAAGTTGCTGACTAGCCGAAGCGGGTCGTTTAAGGTCAACCCAAGACGATTGCATCATGCAAACATTCGCTAAACTGGGATTAGAGACAGGAGGAGGAATACCAGGGAAAGTTCCAAGCAAGGAGGAGTCTTTGTAGACACCGGGGGAGACATTGTTCAAAAAATCGATGGTTTGTGTATTGGCTATAGAAGAGAAGGTCGACTCAGGGGAGGGCTGAGACTTTGGCTCATGATATGTCAATTGGTCAATGGTGACTATCTTTCCATTATGAGGGAAAAACATCTTGCGATGGACCACGGATGGGACAGGAGACATGGCATAGGTGTAGCTACACCCCAAAAGAATGTTATAATCAAGAGGGGCGTCGATGACTTCAATGTCAACGCAAACAGTCTTGCCCGCAAGAGTGATAGGACAGTTGCGGAAAAGGCCAATGGGTTGGGAGGCGTGGCCATCCCACGCTCGAAAAGTGATCGTGGGAGGGGCCAACTTAGGAGATCCGAGTTGTTTCCAAACCGAAGCGGACATCACACAGGTGGATGCCCCCTCATCAATGATGCACCGGGAAATGTTAGCATTCTGGATTTGGACTGGGATTTGAAAAGCTACGGAAGCAGGAAAAGGAGGAGATGCTGACTGATGGGCGTCAAAAACAATCAATTGGTCATCTGCAGGATCTACAGCACCCAGGGCAGATAGTAGAGCGTTTCTTTGAGAGGGGCACGACTGGAGGAGTTCCAGCCTTGAAATGGCAGCAGGAGATTGGGCCAGCTCATCTACTATGCTATATGAATGGGCAGCTAGGTCAGAAGCAGCATTTTGGTGTAATGGTCCCTTAGGAATCGTGGTATGAACCTCGGCTTTGGGCTGAGGGATACGCAAGGGACCATTAGTTTTCGAAAGAGGATCTGTAGAACCTAAAGAAGGTGACTCAGGGACAGATGGAGCAAGAGGCTGAGGGTACGGACGGGACTGAGTTTGAAGGTTGAGGTCGACGGTGACAGGTTGGTCAGAGTTCATCATGAGGATCTGGTAATGAGAGGTACTAGATGGAGGAGGTTGAGTGGTGACCGGTCCGTGAGGTGGTTGGGTAGCCACAAATCCATGTTGTACATCTACCTGCTCTTGAGGGGGCAGTGACTGCTGTTGCGGGGGTTGAGAAGACAAGGGAGGCGAGGGTGCGAATGCCGGAAGAGTTGGAGCACTAGGCTGTGGATATGGATGAGAATGAGGTTAGGTAACAGTGTGGTAAACCAGAGGTGGGGCAGAAAGAGGAGGCATGCCGAATCCTGGATGCATGCTACCGAGAGGGGGAGAAGTGCAGGGGGAGGTGCCCCCTCCCCCAAGAAAACCATAGTTCATGGGAGATTGAGCAGATGGATGAGAGAGAGCTCCAACAATAACGTCAGCGGCATGAGGTGCCCCCGGTGCATTAGTGCCACTGGGTCTGGGGAGGTCAGGAAGGACAGTATAATCATAACCAAATTGAGCATAGATCAGGTCATATTTCAAGGCTATTTGGAAGGCGGCTTCTTCGATTTGAGGGAAGTGGGATGCGACATCTTTGCCAATGGGAGGTAAGAGAGAGCGAAGGAACCAGTCCATATAGACACGGTCTTCGAAGGTAGGGGCTTGACATAGGCTCTTTCTTCTCCACCATTCTTTAACATGATCGAATAGGCGGGTCGCAGACGATTGACGGAAAGAAGTCAAAATTTCGATACTGGTGTCATAACGAGGGGGAAGCTGGAAATAAGATAAGAAGGCACGGGCAAGGGTCGCAAAGGTGGTATGGGAAGAGGCGGGCTGGTCAACATACCACTTAGAAGCTTCGCCAGTAAGCGTGCATTGGAACAACCAAAGACAGATGAAATAATCGGTAATGGAATTGGATGAACACCACATATGGAAAGATTGGATATGGTTGGAGGGATCTTCACTAGCACAGCCTTCGAACTTGGGAATGTCGGAGGGGAGCTTGGTTGGCATAGAAGGCCAACTAACATCGTGGCGGATAGGATCATTGATCAGCTGATTGAAGTTAGGGAGACTAAGGTCGGCCATATAAGGGAGCAATGGGGCAGTCGAGGTAGGTCCCATAGTGGTTCCGCTGGAAACGGACCCAACAGTAGAACTATAGTTGTTGCTGGTAGTAGGCCCGAAAGTAGACATGGTGAAAGTAACAGGGGGAGAACCAGGAGTAGGGGGAGAACCCAAACAATTAGAAGAAGAGTCGGAGTGCGGACTCGGGGGAGGACTTACTCGATGACGACGGGAAGGAGGAAGTCGACCAACCAGAAACTGAGGGTGAAGGCCAAGAAGTCTTTGGGACAAACGCCTTGGAGGCGCAATGATAACGAGAAAAAGAAAACCGACAGGGGCAGGGAGGGGTAAAATCAAGTGAGATCAATGTCGAAATAAGGGCAGAGAGTTGCAGTGTCAATTGATTTTAAAGGCTTTGCCATCGGTCTTAACCAGGCTCTTATTCACTTAGGGTCAGTGTGTGGCGTGCGTCAATTTTAATTGTTTAAACCCAGACGTTTTGAGAGTAAAATAAAAAGTGTGATGCGTAACTGAAAACAAATCTACAATAAATAAGACTAAAAGAACAAAAAATTAACAGCTACCAATGCATCAATCTAACCCAAGAAGGCGAGTCTCTCAAAACTAGTCTATAAGAGGGAAAAAACTAAGCAAAGCACGCTAAAAAGAGGCAAATAGATCTAAGGTCGGGAGGGACGGGGATCTAAAGGAGAAATCTGCTGAAAAGAGATGCAGAGAACAGCAAAGAGGCAGAGGCAAGGTTGCTGCTAAAAAGGAGGAGATCAGCTAAAAATAGAAGGGACAAGGAGGAGGCTCTAGAAATGAACCCAAACAAAACTATATGAGGTGATTTGAAAGGGAGAAGAGTTGATCTAAAAAGATCTGAAAATGAGGTATCATATCTGGAAGCAAAAAGGTTGAAACCCTGGAAATTCAGACTTCTGAAACAGCAAAAACTCTCCCACAAAAAGTGGAGGGTACTAGAGCCCTAAGGGGCAATATTCCCATTTAGTTGAGTGAAACATATCAGAAACAGGTCTAAACTGGTGGAGACAGAGGCTGGAAAACCCTGACAGAAGCTTCAGACAAACCCAGAAAAAGTGCTGGAAAATTGCAGAAAAAAAGTGCAGGTCGCAGGGTCTTACCTGTTTGCAGTCCAGGTTGCAAATTTGGGGAAAAAAAGTGCGACCTCAAGGCCAGGTCGCACTTTTTGGGCCGATAAGTGCGACTTGCAGATCTGGCTCTCTCGGCGGCAGATTTCAAAAAAAGTTGTCGTCTCAGCTGTGGCTGATGTCTGTCACCTGCGCAATAAGGCCAGAAACACACAGAAGTTAAAAATTTGACTGTTTGAGGGTTTTAGAGGTGGAAAGCACCATAAAAATAGGAAAAAAGAAAAATGGAAGAGAAACCCTAGGGTCTGAAATAGCTGGATATGCAGGAATATATGAAACAACAGCGGTCGCAAAAGAAAACCCGTGTGGAGTCGCCAATTGTTAGTATGAATCTTTCGTCGTAAAAGATCACTTTAGCTACGCATAAAAAATAGCCCTAATATCGATTATGGCTGTAAAATATCTTTAAGTCTGCAATAAGGTGATCCAAATAATGCTGCACAAATCCAAATCTAAGCACAAAAGACATTAAGCAGATAAAATACAATATGGCTCCATGCATCCAACAGACAAGACAAGAACAATGTATTTCAAAGAATTTTTTATTTTATATTAAAAAATGGGGCACCTGAAAGGAAAACAAGAAAGGTGTTTTCCGGTTCTCCTCAATGGGATGGGTTCTTGAAAGTCCTCAGCGTTTCAGATCTAAAATTCCTCTCTCTTATTGGTGTAGAAAACTCAAAAAAACGTAGAACTCAATGGGAGCTCACAAGGCAAAAAATGGAAAATGGTGACCAAGAGTAGATCCAGAGTGATCTAACGCAATGGAGGGGACTAATGAATGGGGAAAACCCTTCTATTTATAACAAAATATTGGGGTGTTCTAGAACTCGGTGCATGAATAAAATATTATTAATCAAATTCTAGAATCACCCTTTAGGAATATTTTATTATATTTGTTGGAGGGAAAAGGTCTTTTGACTTGGGTCAATTCCTTTATTTATAAACAATAAATAAATAAATGATTTATTTATTGTTTTAGGGAGATGGTGGGAATATAATTAAATAAATAATGATTTATTTAATTATTTAAAAATGATTTAGTCAAATTTAACTAGGAATATTATTTAAATAATTATTTGAATAACTTATTCCTAGGAAATAATTAAACAAATATTGATTTATTTAATTAATTTCCTTGTTTTGGGTTAAATATGACCAGGAAATATAGACAAATGTTATTTTACATGGTGAAAGCAATTTTACTTAGGGTAAAATTGGTCTTACATGGTGTACTTAGGTTCATCTAATGATAATGGGTTAGATGACCAAAAAAATGGTGTAACAATTATCGTGTGTATTTTCCAAACAGTGAAATGACTATGGTGCGACAGGATATAAAATTCAATAAGGAGAAAGCCATGAAGTTGTCGCTTGAGAGGGAGCTAGACTTGCATGTAGAGAAGGAACTACTTTTTCCCAGAGATGAGTCTCTAGATGTGGATCAGCCACAGGAGGAGGTTCATGGAGTGGAGGAGTCCACTCACATAGAGCCAAACATCAGAATTGGTAGAAGGTGTACCACAGAAGCTTAGAGGCTGAAGTTTGATGCGGCACAGAATGTAGGAGTCCGTACTTCACAGCACAGACAAAGATAGTCTTCTGACCAATTCACTAGATACACGACTCTCATGAGAAAATTTATTGTCACTGAGCCATCTTCCTTTCAGGAAGTAGTGCAGGAGCCCACATGGGTAGATGCAATGGTGGAGTATGACTCCATTGTTAGAAACAGTGCTTGGGAAATTGTTCCAAGGCCGGTTGATAAATCAGTGGTAGGTTCAAGACGGATCTACAAGGTAAAGCAAGTTGTTGATGGGAGTGTTGAGAAGTAGAAGGCAATATTTGTGGCACGAGGCTTCTCATAGATCGAGGGGATTGATTATGAAGGAGCTTTGCACCTGTCGCACGGTATTCTTCCAGAAGGACCATCCTTGCTCTCTCAGTGTAGATGGACCATCCTTTCTCTCTCAGTGCAGATGGGTTGGCACATTCATCATATGGATGTGAAGACTATGTTCCTTAATGGGATCATTAAAGAAGAAGTGTGCATTGAGTAGCCTGAAGAATTTGAGATCTTCAGCAGCGAGTCGCATGTGTGCAGACTCAAAAGAGCGTTATATGCACTGAAGCAAGCACCCCGTGCTTGGTACACTCGGATCGATAGTTATTTCACTGGACTTGGCTTCACTAAGAGTGAGGCAGATGAAAACCTATACCATATGGTGGTGGAGGATAAGCTTTTAATCATTTTTCTTTATGTTGATGATTTAATACTGACTGGTGATGAGCAGCTGATACACTCATGCAAGGAGGACCTTGCGAAGAAGTTTGAGATGAAGGATATGGGCCTCCTTCACTATTTCCTTGGATTGGAAATATGGCAACAAAAAGGTGAACGGTTTATGTCTCAAGGCAAGTATGCAAGGGAGATACTCGGTAAGTTTCACATGTAGGGCTGCAAACCCATGGATACTCTTCTTCCAGGAAACTGGAGGAAAGAGGACGCTACATCTGGAGAGGTAGTGGATGCTACTGTCTATCGACAGTTGTTGGGTTCTCTCATGTATTTAGTTAATGCAAGACTGGACATATGCTATGCGGTGAACCAGCTTAGTCAAGCGATGGTTAAGCCTACCAAGCTCTTTTGGAAGGCAGGCAAGCATGTCCTGAGATATCTCAGGGGCACATCTGAGTATGGCTTATGGTACAGACAGACGGATGAGGTGAAGTTGCATGGCTTCATGGATGCAGATTGGGCAGGCAGCCCAACGGACATAAAGATCACATCAGGAGGGCTTTTCAGTATCGAATCTACAATTGTTTCTTGGTACAACTAAAAATAGAGATCTATGGCACTCAGTTCAGCGGAAGCGGAATACATGGCAGCAAGTCAAGCTGCATGTGAGGCTAAGATCTTGGTAGGCTTGTTCGGTTCTCATTTAGATTCTATAGTGATTCATTTTGATAATCAGAGTTGCATTAAACTCTCGATTAATCCTATGTTTCATGATAGATCTAAGCATATAGATATCCGGTATCATCATATCAGAGATTGTGTGTAGCGGAAGATCAAGTTGCTTCCATACATTCCTACGGAAGATCAGGATGCAGATATTCTGATGAAGGCGCTCACCAAGAGAAAATTAGAATACCATAGAGACAGGATCGGGGTGAAGGATAATTCTTTTCTTGTTGAAAGGGAGTGTTGAGATTCAACAAGATGATGATCCTGGTGTAAATTAAGCACCTACACTAGGTGGGGCCTGCAGGCTATTTTTAGGTGTATGTCTATTTTTAGAATTTTGAGCATATTCTATTTATAGCAAGAGTCTATTTATAGATGAGATTCTATTTTTAGATGCATGAGAAAAGTCTATTTATAGATCGCATGTCTAAAAATAGATCGCATGTCAATTATTATCAGCCCTTAATAATAATTAGACAATAAATAATAATCTATTCTCTTGAAGCACTTGGTTTCAGTTAAATGATGTGGAAAACTAGTTGACTGTAGGAATTACGAGTTCTAAGGTTGGTTGGTAGGACATGCAGAGTAGGCTTCATTGTAACAGAGTTGGATGTGTAATTATGTGAGTTGTTATTTAGTTTAACTCAGTTAAGTGAGTTAAATTCAGTTGTGCTAGTTGTAACTAGTTGTAACTAAAGATACACTAGTGAGAGATCCGTGAATTAATTATTTAATTAATTCACAAGCAGTGGTCTCACATGCAACTAAAGAAATACTATTGTTAACTACATGCATGTCAAATCCAGTGGAGACCTAGTTGAGGTATAGGTGAAAGGCTCTGTTTGACTATCAGTTGTGACTATAGTAGTGCATTCAATGTAACTACACACACATTGGAGATGCCAATGATAATTGCGCAGTAAAGGCAAGGCAAGATCAAATTCATTCAGGTATCTTCATCAGCAGGGATTGCGTAGTGGAGGCAGGTTGTCAAGAGGCAGTAAGTTGGTGCATGTTTATGCCAATTTTTGTATGATAGTAT
This sequence comes from Pinus albicaulis, assembly GCA_034641835.2. NCBI lineage: Eukaryota > Viridiplantae > Streptophyta > Pinopsida > Pinales > Pinaceae > Pinus > Pinus albicaulis. The sequence goes on from CM076577.1 coordinate 420,811,777, forward strand.
GAAACAATTGCATATTGTACTGAGAACTCTTGGCGTAGAGTTTTGTATGAGATTTTTTCATGATCCATGATATACATAATATATAATAGTTGGGGTTTTTAGATTTATGCTTTCCCAGTAAAAACATCGGTGTTATGTGTGATTGATTTTTTTTCATGTGTTTGCAATTGGCGATTAAATTTCGGCAAAGATTTAAGTAGAAAGATTATGTATTTAACAGTGGATAAAATTGTTAGATCGGGAGAATCCGGAAATACATCATAGTATTAATAAATTTCTACGTATATTTTTTCTATAATTTATTTTCAATAAACTAAAACCAGCCTAGATCCATCTTAGCTCTAGATCTACCAAGCTCCCATGTGGATAAAATCTCTTGATATGCAAAATATTTTAGAGTGAAAAGAGATTTGGTCCCTATAGGTGCTTGGTAGATCCAAGGTTAAGATTGATCTAGGTTGGTATAATATATATCTAGATAACATTGAAATATTTATTTAGAGTGAAAAGAGATTTGATCTCTATAGGGGCTTGGTAGATTCGAAGTTAAGATGGATCTACCCTGGTATAATATATATGTAGATGATATTGAAATATTTATTTATGATTCATGGATCTAGGATGGTATAATATATATATAGATGACACTGAAATATTTATTTATAATTCACGTTATCCACATTAAAATGCTAAAACATTTCTCCTCATATTTTTTTATTGTATGCATACATTTAATTAATTTTATTATTAATATTTTCTAAAATATTTAATATGGACATTGAAATATTTTAAGTGTTATTAATATATTTTTGTTTTAAATATCACATGTAAGGTGAACATGGAATGAATTACACATCATATAATATGATAACACTATTTCATGGTAGTGAAGAATTACATTTCTTCCTCGTAGGAAAAAGAAAATTAATTGTTTTACTCATCTCCATATTTTTTTTTAAGTTGGACTAAAAATCTATTAATTGGGCAAAAATATCGTATAGTGCAGGGGGCAGAGGTGGCTAATGAGTTTAGCCAATTCTTGCCCGATTTTGTCTCCAAAATATCAAAAATAGGGGTTGCCCCTGACGAGGAAACTTGCCCATTAACAGTCTAGAAAGATCAAATATAGCTAGCATTTCTAAAGTGTTATTGAAAACTAGAACCAAATTTAACAATTATATCCAAAAAAAGACTATGTAGTATGACGCAAAACCGTTAGGTCTTTTTGGTGGCTTCATTCTAGACAACTTTGATTCCTGAAAGGTCTTCTTCTGTCACTGGGCATCCATATATGCGCGCAATCTCTTCTTCTTCAACCGTGAGGACGTGCAGAACCCTTGGTGGAGGTGGAGGAGGGCCATATACAACTGGTACCTCAAAATTATTGTCCTTGTGCCTTATTCCATCAGCCGACAGATTCCAGACTTCTGCCTTCTGCATAGAGGGAGTCTTCACAAGTAAGCTCTCAAGCTTCCACGGCAGAGGCAACAAGGAGCGTAGGATTGTCGATTTGCAGCACCTACGTTTAGCTTTGGGTGGACTAGGAATGGACGGTTCAAGGCTGGTGTCAAGGGAAACTTCCTCGCCTAGAGTACCAGGAGGCGGAGCTGCCGACTGGGCACTGCAATCGTAAGAGGAGTCAGGAGCAGTTCCAAAGTTCCAATGTGCATTATCTCGACACAAACGAGCAGGGAGAGCTCCCCTTACATTGCCTCGACAAGGCTTCTAGCACTGGTGAGGAGGCATGGTGCAACATGTGCGAGAGGTAGCAAGGCAATGGCGCAGAGCGAGGACGGGGCTTGAAGGAGGAGCCCAGATGGCAAGGCAATGGTGTAGGTTGCAGGAAATGCGAAAAGGGGCAGAGCTCGAAGGAGGAACTGAGTGGGGATCTAAATGCTGGAGTGACGGGTGATAAACCCGAGTTGAAGTAATTGCTGGCATTAAATGCTTCAAGTGACGGCGGAATGACCTTGTACCAGCTGCAGGACAAGCAGTAAATTTCTTCAAGGTGGCATAAATTCGCCCAACTATTGCATTGAGGAGGTGCCATCCAACCATGGCATCGCCACTTCAAGCCATGATGTGTCAGCTGCATCCGTGGGAGGTTGAGCATCAGTGGACTTCAAAGGAGGCCTATCGTGCAAGGCGCCGGTGCCTTGAGCATTGGAGGGCTTGTTAACTGGCTCGCCACAGATGTCGCCCGAATCTGAGGGTTACTCATCTCCATATTAAATAGTGAAGAAATTACTTTTCTTCCTCACACTAAAAGATTATATATATATATATATATATATATATATACACACACACACACTTTTTCAGCTAATTTCGTATTTTAATTATGGCCAACAACAATTTCTTTTGCTATCACAATTATTAATTTGTTACTTTAAATTATTATTTTACTATTTTTAAATGTAACTTTACTTATAATTACTTGTAAAAAACCTACTCATTCAAATACTTATTACTACTTAATTTATCTCCAAGAAAAAGGTAACACCAAACATTATGAATAAAAACTTACAAAAAAGGTGACACCAAACATTATGAATAAAAACTTACTTATTTATACTTGAATGCTTATATTTTATTATTATTAAATGTGTTACAATAATATAAACTTTTAAATAATCACAACAACTAAATTTGTGCCTAGTCTAAATACCCACATTGTTTTGTTTAGTTTTGTTTTTGCAAATTTTGAGAAAATGTTTACACTTAGAAAGATGCAAAATGTGATATGTATTATCTGTGTCTTAGAAAAATAATTTATTGTAAGAGTTAATTTGTTGTGCTTATTAATTAAATTCAAATATGAATTTTTGAAATGTAATGATTACAAATATAAATTATTATGTTAATTTATAGTTAACATTTATATTTTATACATATTTCACATAAATGTTTTTATTCTAATTATATTCTTATTAATTAAATTTATTATATTTTTATATGCTTATTAATTATAGATTTAAAAATAGGACGGACATTTTTTTGTAAAGGTTAAATTTCCATTCAAAGATCAAGAAAACTTGACAAAACAAGAGAATGTTCATACTCGTTCTCGGCTAAGGAAACCATAGGAGATGTAAAACTAAAGTTTCGCAACCATCCATAGAAACTAGTTACTAATATTTATCAAACTAACTAGAAAAATAAGAGTTAGATCCAAGATATGAAGGCCATAGTGAGACTCCAAAACTATACATTGAAACCATAAAGTTGTAATAATAAACATGAAAAAAAATATCATCTAGACTTCTTCAAGTGTAATTGGGACTTCTTCAAGTGCAATAGGTTCCTTGTTTCTTCTAGGTGAGCAACCAAAGTCAGGGGGTATGCCAAGGTGGGCTTCCACATGACTGAGTCTTTTGTCGAGGACTACAAAGTAGGTTGCATTTCACTCAACACCAGTAGAACCTTCTCATTAGCCTCATTCCTGCCTAATAAGGTTGTGTCCAATAAGAGCTTAATATGCCAATAATTGTCGACGATATACATATACTATGTGAACCTGCCACAGGTATGACCTGTGCCAAGTACCTAGTCACAGGTATGACCCGTTTCAAGTCCACATCTGCTAATATCTCAATGTCCAAATGAGATCAATGCTCCTCTGCAAGTTCATGCTCAGCATGCTCAATTTCAACTTGAATGGGAAATGGAGTGTGTTATGTATAGTGTTGGGTAGAGTTAGCGACTCTCAACTAAGCACGCGAACTATCCTGTGCAAATTGAGAGGCAGACCCCCTTCTTACCCATGCTCTTTGATGAGGTATGATGATCAACCAGGGGGGAACACACTGTGAAAAGAGGATGGTCATGAATACTGAGGCAAGAGGAGGGGAAAAGATGTAGAATTTACAAACAAATAAAGAAAAAAGTTGAGAGTTGAGTCACGAAAGTGGTGAGTGCACAAGAGAAGAACGTTGCAAGGAAATGCCAAGAAAACTTGGGTAATTGACAAAAGCAGCTAAAAGATATGGGAGCAAGAGAGAAAGAGGTTGATAAAGGCTTTGCTCTATGAGGGAAAGGAGGAGAGAAGACCGAGCTCTTTCATAGCCCTCATAGAGCAACAAAGAGCTAAGGAAAGATAAACTCTTTATACACCAGAGTATATAAGAAATTGGAAGGATCACATATTGAAAAAGGTTGTTACTCGAGACCTCCACATGAAGAGCCATAATGCGACTAGTTGGGCTACATTGATTAACAAAGGATAGCTGCTTGCGTTCCCCACACGTCCCCAGTGGGTCCACAAACCACATCATTACCATTTTCTAGTTTGGTGACCACCATCATAATTTGTGCACCTAGGACAAGGCCATGTGGCAACGATGGATCACCAAGAGTACATACCATGGATATGCCCAATCCCCGCCTGAACTAAACATTAAACATTATCTGTAAACCAAACTGGCCACCCTCAAACTCTTATAATCGACTCTTGTTTTAAAGATGGTGGAGGATTAATATACATGGGGCGAGTCACTTCCCATCTCATTAATTCATGGTGGGGCAGTGGCAGTACACCTCCCATCCTTCATCCTTAAAAAACTAGAGCAAAAAAATTTGAAAAAAAATAATTATAAATATGTAATATCCCCAAATTAGCAGTCAGCTAATTGGGATATTAATTTTGATTAATTTTGGCAAATCCTAATGTTGTATGGAAATAAAGTGGGTAAAGGACCCACAATTAATAATTAGGCCAAATAAATTATTTTCTTAAAATCCACAAGGGAAAATTGAGGCTCTAGCAGTGGGTTCAAGTTGGCCTTAGGTGGCAACATAGAAGAGGCACGAAAAGGACAATGTGAGATTGGCTAGAGGAAGGCGGCACATGATTGGCCAAGGAGAGGCGACGAAGGTCAAGGTGGGACCCAAGGCATACATTGGACCTCAATGGATAAAAGGAAGAAGGGAATTCTCATTCTGCATTCATTCATTCAACTATTTTCTTCTTGTCATCTTGACAGAGCACACTTGGGCCTAAGAGGCAAGTCTGCAGTGTTGTTTAGCGCACGAGATCTTCAATCAAAGATCTCAACCACTACATTGAGGGACTTCGAGTGCCTACTCAGGAGAGCAGTTCCACACCTTGTAAGGAGAATTTCCATTAGCAACATCAGGAGGAAGCGTATCCAGTGCTGGACTGCGTAGAGGATGAGGACACTGCTTAGGGGAGGGCATAGTGCAAAGAGGATTTGGTTGTTCCAGGGGGTGAGAAGAGAGGGAGTTGCAGTTGAGATTTGGTGGGGAGGCTTGGTGCTTCCTAAGAGGGATTTTTGTGGCATTTTGAAGACTTCTAGTAGTAGGATTTACAGGAGGATCGATTTACCCAGCAGTGTAGTGAGCCAAGCCCAAGAGGGCCAATTTTTGAGGTCAAGCTTTGGACGAATCCTTTCTGGGTTTTTCTAGGTTTATTGAAGAGAAGCCAAGATTAATTTGGCAGAATTTTCTGAGCTAATTTGAGGTGTCAAATAGAGATTCTAACTTAGCCAGGAGCTAGAGGAGCTAAGGGAAATTGAGTCGAAATTCTGGGGTCAACGTTTGGCCAATTCCTTCGTAGGTTTTTGTGGGTTTCTTGAGTAGAGTTCGGAATTAAAGTCCCGAAATTTTTTGAGCAGTGTCGCAGGCCCTAACGACATTTCTTCAAGAGCAACAACAACATTTCTAACAGATTGCAGCGCAAAGCTATAGCCATACCACGTACCATCAGTAAGGGATTTCAACATTGATTCAGAGGGCTTCTCTAGCTAGCCTTGAGCAAGCCCGAGTGCCTTCATTCCAGCACATCCATTTTACTCATTTCTAGCAAATTAATAAAATGGCTCAGCGATATTTTATGGCTTCGTTGGTGTTTTAAATATCAGTTTTTGTTTTGTTGTCTCCTTAATATATTTTAGCTTGTTATTACTGTTATTTTCCCATTTGGGATATACTTTCAGCTATATATATTTGAGGACAAGCAATTTTTGGCAGGGAGGACTGTAATATCCCCAAATTAGCAGTCAACGAATTGGGATATTAATTTTGATTAATTTAGCAAATCCTAATGTTGGGTGGAAATAAAGTGGGTAGGGGACCCACAATTAATAATTAGGCCAAACAAAATCTTTTCCTAAAGTCCCTATGGGAAAATTGAGGCTCTAGCAGTGGAGTCGAGTTGGCCTTAGGTGGCAACGTAGAAGAGGCGCGAAAAGGACAGTGTGAGATTGGCTAGAGGAAGGCAACACATGATGGCCAAGGAGAGGTAGAGCAAGTCAAGGTGGGACGCAAGGCATACGTTGGGCCTCAATGGATAAAAGGAAGAAGGGAAGGCTCATTCGACATTCATTCATTCAACTATTTTCTTCTTGTCATTTTGACAGAACACACTTGGGCTGGAGAGCCAAGTCTGCAGTGTTGTTTAGCACACAAGATCTTCAAGCGAAGATCTCAACCTCTACCTCGGGGGACTTCAAGTGCCCACTCAAGAGAGGAGTTCCACACCTTGTGAGGAGAATTTCCATTGGCAGCATCAGAAGGAAGCATATCCAGTTCTGGACTGCACAAGGGAGGAGGAGACCGCCTAGGGGAGGATGCAGTGCAGAGAGGATTTGGTTGTTCTAGGAGGTGAGAAGAGAGGGAGTTGCAGTTGAGATTTGGTGGGAATGCTTGGAGCTTCCTAACAAGGATTTTTGTGGCATTTTGGAGACTTCTAGCAGTAGGATTTACAAGAGAATCGATTTACCCAATAGTGCAGTAAGCCAAGTCCAAGAGGGCCAATCTTCGGGGTCAAGCTTTGGGCAAACCCTTTCTGGGTTTATTGAGCAGAAGCCAAGATTATTTTGACAGAATTTTTTGGGCAGATTTGAGGTGTCAAACAGAGATCCTAACTTATTAGCCAGCAACAAGAAGAGTTAGGGGAAATTAGGCCAAAATTCCGAGGTCAACATTTGGTCAATTCCTTTATGGGTTTTTGTGAGTTTCTTGAGTAAAGTCCGGGGTTAAAGTCCCAAAATGTTCTGAGTAGTGTGGCAAACCCTAGCGGCATTTCTTCAGGAACAATGACAACATTTCTAACAGATTGCAGCGCAGAACTATAGCCATACAATGTACCATCAATAGGGGATTTAAATTACAGAAATCAAGATTTTACCTCAATTTTTTTCACCGGATTCTGACACCAGAAACTCCAAAAAGTCACACTAAAAACCCATAGAAAGAGATGTATGCATAGGAAGCAATTCCATAACGGAGTACATAGCAAAGGGAAATTTTGTGAACATAATAAATACCGGTGAAAAGGGGATGTAGGCAAGGCAGGCAATTCCATAATGGAGTATATAGCAAAGAGAATGGAGTTTTCATAATGGATAAAGAAACGACCATTAATATTTAGTTGTTGTGTTATTAATGTATTAGAGTTATAGTTTTATTAATATATTGGGGTAGTAACTAAATCCAAGGATAGTTTTATTATATTATTTCAATGCATTAATAAAATTATAGCTTTGAACAATAAAGTATTAAATCGATACAAAATAAAATTATAGCTCCAGAGCTGACATTATTATTATTAGCCTTTGAACACTAAATTATTAAATCGATATCAGTTTGCATTTATAAAAAATACATTCTGAAATAATAAAATACATTCTGAACAACCAAAAAATCTCACCAAAATTTATATTTTCAAATTCAAAAAAAAGTTACTTTTGACAAAAACCCTTGCCTTCCATTTAAAATTAAATGTTAACATAATTTTCAATAATTATGAATTAGAAATTAGAAACACAGCTGTCAGTCTGGATTTGTTAGGTTTCAAAATTAAACCCTAACATAGTTTTCAATAACTACGTTTGAACGGTGAATTAGAAATTTGAAAAAAACAATTATGGTGCCTTTAAAATACGTAAAGTGCCATGTGAGGTGGAGCGTGCACGCTGACCACACAGAATTATTAGCTGTTATAACGTGGAATTGTGTGACCCACTTTGACGAGTGTTCAGCACCAAACGCAGAATGTCCGACAAAAAACGAGATACGGTATCACAGCAAATCTGGTTTAAAAATCTATCGAAACAACATGGAAAACCGAGGAATAAAGAAATATAAAACAATACCAGTCGTAATTTATGGCTTTGGGCGCCTACATGAACATTAAAAATACAGACTGTAGTAAAGAAAAACTTATAAATTGACTCTCATCGAACCAGACCAACCCAAAATTCCGCTAGTGCGCACAATACATAGCTCTTCGAATAGGCATTCAAAATAAATTATTGTAAACACACTATAATTAATTAGGATATTGGTGATCTGTGGGGAATACCCTTTCTCCTGCTAGTTGGTGGCCGGGCAATAGAGTGGGGCGCAGCGACACGCCTGCATATTTTCTTTACCAAAGGCATGTCTATTTCCGAACATGTCAACATCCAACGCACATCGTTAGCATTGGAGCCTGAACATGTCTCTTCTAACATACTGCTAGCCGATAATTCTTCTCCGATCTCTGCAATCTTTCCATCCTTGGAAATAAATTCTCTCGGGGAGTAGTCAAAAATATCAGGAAATGGCAGCGAACTGCAATGGTACAGTAATGTAGATAAATCCTTTTCTTTATTCAACACAGCATTTACCTGCAGCATCAATCCCAATGCCACACCTATTGAATATTGTATAGCTTGATTTTTATAAAATTACGCTAGAAATTCTGACAGTTGGTAAAAGTGTGATTGCAACATAAGCAATTATTCTATAATTTTATTTTGGGAGGACTATAATGCAAGTTCTAAAAAGAAAGGACAGAACAGCCAAGGCAGTCATGTGACCTTGCACGAAACTGAGCAATAACAGTACGCTTCTTGCAGACTTCTGTCACAAGTTTCGCAAGAGTTTGCCAGTCCTTTGGCGGGCCTGGATTGGGGCCGCTGGTTCAAAAATACGACCTTCGCACTATTAATGATATATGTCTGCAAAGCTCCGGCCAACCAAAAAAGAAAAATTGAATTTATTAGACACAAAATTGCTTTTTATCCAGATAATCTTGATTGTTCATCTCAGGCTAGCGAATGCCACACCTGCACTAGCGAGCAATCTAGAAGCTTCTGCAAGTCTAGAAGCCGGATAACATCGTGGTACACATACCTTCGCACCTATCACCACAGAAACAAATGATATGACTCACCCTTGGAAATTTTAACAAGAAAAACATATACGTGCTGCTTTGTTTTATATAATGATAAGTTAACTGCAACTTTCTGAAGAAAACCTGAAGAAGCCGATGCGACCGATGGTTGGGAACACAATGTTGACAGATACTTTTGCTGCAGTCGATGCAAAAAATGTTGCTTTCATTTTTCTTTAATTCTAGATGCTTCGAACAGGAAACAAAGAATTTATCAGTCAGCAGTGCCTCTAACCATGCTGGTTTTGAATGCGAGGGATACAGAGCATATCCCACCTGTATATACCACACAAGAATTTCATATTATTTTAAGTGGACAAAGTCGCGTAGAAATTTGATACGGAGTATACCTCTAACTTTTAGAAAAAAAATGGGGACAACCCTATTCCTACCAATTTTGAGTTCTATAGGGCATATTTAAAAGTAGGTAAAGAAGAATTAGAGCATAAGAAGACTAAGATAAAATAACTACAACATGAGTCTTATCGCGAATTATGTTTCCAAGTTGCTAAATGCTCAAGAATCGAGAACGCGCCAAGACGACCTCTGCCAAAAAGCCCAAATCTGGGGAACTGGTTCAAAAGCGTGCATAGGTAATTTAACATTTTATAGAAAAGTTCAATAGTCGAGAGTATTAAAAAGTTTAAATAAGTAAAAGCTTGCCTGATTTCCATTTTTCTAAATAGAAAGTGTATAGATGACAGAAAATTACAGATTCTGAGGATCGTTCCTAAATTTTAAAAACTATTACTCTGGCAAGTAGAGTGGAACTTGATCTGAGGTTAAACATTTAATAGAAAGAGGGAGAATTAATGTTTAGGGGCTAAGCTAGGCCGTCATGAGGATTCAACGTGCTCTAGTTTAGGATGCAAAAACATAAAAGCAGTATCTCAAAATATTAGGAGATCCCGCAGCTTTATATTTCGGGATTCATACTTTTAAACTATTTCCAATCTCGGCGGAAGGATTCACGGCTGTATAGGTCCTTTAAAAGTGATGAAAAGGAACATGATTCTTGAAGATTTAAATAACTAGATTTTAATGAGAAAAAGTGTAAAAATTTAGATCCTGGTTTACTTTACTCGGCTGTATGTTAATTTATGAAATTATAACAACTTGAAAGCAAAAACCACCGAGATTCAATTGATGAAATTGAAATTTAAAAGAAAAATCACTTATATTCGCAATATGATACTGTATTGGGGTCTGAATATAATCAAATGTTCAAAATTATTGGGAATTTTATAACCAGATCGTTAATTTTGAAAATTTAGCAAATCCAAACAGCCAAAAACCTGAGTTTTATAACCAGATCTTTAATTTTGAAAAATTCACAAATTAAAACAGCTAAAAACATGAATTTTATAACCAGATCTTTAATTTTGAAAAATTCACAAATTAAAACAGCTAAAAACATGAAACCTCTACAGTGAAAGCTTTTGTGTTGGCCGCTTATTAGTTTGTAATTTTTATCAAAGATATCTAAACTTGTTCACGCTTAGCTCAAAGTCGATGACTCGATTTCTTCAATTTCTAAAAATAATCAGTCGAAGGCTTCAAAAATTTTTTATTTTTTTTTTGACGAAGCCACGGCTTAAACTCTAAAGTTCTGGAAAGCTGGAGATATCCCTCGCGGATGCCTAAATTCTTAAAATATACTTGTCTAATAACTCAAACGAGTGGAAATTCTTGCAAACAATTAAAATCCACTGGAAATTGAGCACCGACTATTCCGTTTAATTCCAAAGCTCGTAAATATGAAACTTGAACTGATAACCTATGTAATAATACAGAATTAAGCAAAACTTACCATATCGTCTGGAAAGTGGAAGCCGCTGCAGATAAATCTTCAAGAATTGGCGAGGAGAACAATCATACCGTAGAGACCTGATCAATTGATGGAATTAGAATTTCCTGTGGTGCATAATACTCGTCGAAACGAGGAGGCGGCGCGGCCGAAGCACAAGAAACAGAGGTAAAGGATACCAGATATAATCAAGAAAGGTTGGGAGCGCCTCAGAATGCCGCGCCAACAAACGGAGCAGTGTGCCGGGCCCGGTAGCCGTCCATTCGTTTGACTCTGGAGCTCCAAGGCATCTAGGTTTAGAAATTCAAATACAGGCTCTCATCGCCATTTTTTTTCCGGTGGGCCGGAACCCTAGGCCGGTAATTGGTGTAGCGAGAAGGCGCGGGTGCCCACGCTTGAGTCCCCGCGAGCATATTACCTTTTGTCGGTCGCCGTGGCTGACAGTCTTTAGCAGCGATAAAAACGGTATGGACGTACTTAACACGGGGCCCGCCACATATTCGGGATGGACACGATTCCCGCCGATTTTCTGTCCTCAAACTTATCGTATTTCCTCCTAACCTCATCGGCGCTGCAGTCTGCCCCCAATTTAAACAAATCAACGCCCATCACTCTTATGGAACGACAAAACCAGTTATCGAATTCAGGGACGATCGGCAACTCGCACTTTGAAGCCATTCGCAGTTCCACAGAACTTCAAGTTACGTGGGAATTTCATCTGAGAATACTTTAATGTTACTAAAATCACTACTAGTAAAGAACGTAAATAACGTTAATTTTGACCAAGGCTTTCACATTAGAAAGTTCAAAGGTTGTTTTTTAAATGATGACCTCATAAACAGGTTTTTGAATAGGAATATTCATCCTACATACAATGAACATAACTTAGGATTCCTAAATGTGCGCAGTGGGCCAAAGAAACCACATGGGTTTATTCTTCTAAGAAAAGTAATTTTAACCCTTAAGAGTGTAATGCAGATTTCAATCCTTGACATGTTGATGAAAAGCTTCACTTTGATTCTGAATATGTAAATATGGTGCATATCTTCTTTATTGGCTCTTTTGCTTTGCTTTTTAATTAATGATGTAATATTCGAGGGGATAAAGTTTCATAATCATATAAAGGTGTCTTAACTTATTTCTAAGTGCTTTATGTTGATGTGGAGTCATAAAAAAATCATCAAAAGATTTTTGAAATTCAAGAGACAAAGTGGTTTTTAATAGTTGCTTTGTTGATAATTTGATATATATTTATTTAAATGGAACTTTAATGGTTTAATAAGGTAATGATATGTATAGATTTGATATATATTATTTAAATGGAACTTCAATTGTTTAGTAAGGTAATGATCTGTATAGATATATATACTTGAATGAGTGTATATATTTGAATGAGTGTAAATTTAAGTTTCATTTGATTAAGTTTAATAAGACTTAATCGTATCTCACTTTTTACAATATTGAATTGGTGCATTAGCAATGTTTAATTAGAGTTGTAATATTAATATTACAAGGAGATTCTCTTTGGTGGTAAGCTTACACTAATTTCCAAAACAAAAATAGGTTAGTGATGTTCATTTTTTGAATATCTGAACTTGGAGGAGATCTTGAGAGCTTTTTGTTTGGCTAAGTGTATGGAAAAAGAGGTTTTCTTCGTTCCCTTATGATCCAATTAGTCAAACATATAGTCATCTTAGAATTTCTCTTGATATTGGTAGTCTTTGAGTCATGATTTTTTTGGTACATTTTTTGTGATTATTGTTCCCGACACTCAAGGGATTGAGTTGGTCTACAAATTTTCATTCAATTAAATTGAAAAAGATAGAAAAGAAAACATCAAGCAAAAAAATATGATCTTAACAAGGCTCCCATTATTTGGATATCATATATTCATCTAGCATAAGCCTTGAAAGCTATAACCATAGTTAGACCTAGTAATGAAAGTAAGCTAGTAAAGTTTCTTTTGGACGAATCTAACCTAGGAACTGTGGTAGTTGTCATGCTTGCTCTCCAAAATATTGAGGGTAATCAGTCAAAGATGCAAGATGTTGTTGGTTTGTAAAGAAAGTGACGTCATGGAATGTTTAAGGCTTATCCAAATTATCGAAGAAAGTGTATATTCCACCAACCATTGAATTTTATTAGCGAGACTAATATTATTTATTTACAAGTAGTCAAAACAATGAGTTTTCTAGTACATACAACCTTGGTAATCATGTGATCAAGTGCCTCACTTTTTATTCTAACCATGTTTAAGGAAAAAAGGGTGTTGTTGTGCTAGTCTCCCCTTAATATGTTATTCTAACTCAACCTTGACTCCGTGTTATTTTTTGTATGTTGCCATAGATTCTCCACTAGAATAGTTCACCACAAAGCAAATTGTGTTATGCTGAAATATTTTATTATGCAGGTTTATTTTCCTTAAATTTAAATTTATTATAACTATATTAGTACTCAAATTTATGAAAATAACTAAAATATAAAATGGAAAGTACAAGAAAATGAACACACCATACACACAATTGAACAATAGATGTCTTCAGAGACCTAAAATGGGAGAAATATTAGCTAGAAGGTGAAGCTTATGCTCTAGTCATTTCTTTGATTATGAAAATGCAAATACAAAAAAATGGTCACTCACTATGGAGTTTCCTTTCACATTGTGGCCTAAATGGCTACTATAGAAACAAATTCCTCCTTTGTTATACTCTCAAATCACACCCCTAGATTATTCGATCAACTAAGGCACAATACAATGCTAAAATAATTGAACCCCCTCTTCTCCTCGTGTTTAATAGACTCATAGTCATCTAAGGTTAGGTTTTTTGCATCCATTAACCCTAAATTAGTGTTAGTTTTGGACCTTCTAGAATCTTCTTGAAACTCCACATGTGTCTAGTCCTACATGTGTGAGTAATGGTGTTTTCATGGCATCCACTTAGTACCACAATGATCTAAAGTAGGTCAACTTGCAAGAGGCATAACTTTTGCATACAAGAATTTTCACATTGTTGGAGAGGTATCAATATGTAAACCAACGTCAAGGGGTTGGGACGTATGCTTACACATTTTTGACCCAAAAACTATCGTATAATATTTCAAAATCGGTTTAGAAGGTTCTAGACCTCAAAATTTCCAAACTAGGTCTTTCCACTCAAAAGGTGCCATGATAGATGACAAATCATACAATGATCCATTTTGGATGGTATCTCCCCATGTAGGGAGGTTTTTTGTCTCCAAAAACTTTTACGAAATGAGGTGAGTAAATTTCTCCTTTACTTTCTTCGTAGAGTATCATTTTTTTTCCCTAGAAGTTGTCATTCAAATCAATATTCCAAAAGTCATGCTACATTTGTCCCATAGTTATGGACTTCTTTTGCAAAATTTTATCCCAAGCCAACTCTGCTTGATATTTTGGTGTTAAGTCATCTATGGTAGGTAGGAATCACTCTTTAATTTCTTAATCCAACAAGGAAGGTTCTTAGAGTTTTAGATTTTCAATGTTCATTGCTTAGTAAATGCACATATATAAGGATAAACTGAGTCTATAGGGATTATTACCCACCTTCTCCAATACAACAAAAAGGCCATCCAACAAATTCTTGATCTTATTATTAGGACCTTGTAGCCTTTCTTTGTTCATATATAACCAAACTCTATCTCACACCTTGAATGTTTTCTCATTTTTTTGTTGGTCATGTCAAGCTGTGTACCCTTCTTGTGAATGTCTCTAGTACTTGAAAATGGATATGCCTAATATTTTCAATAAATTTCTCTACTTTCAATGCTTCTCATATGACATATTCCTTCACCCCTCCTTGTTTTCCATATATAATATCCAAGGGTGAAGGAAACAAATACCCAAAGAAAGTTTTAAAAGAAAAATTATTAGTAGAAGTATGGACTATTTTGTCAAGATTGATGAAAATATATTATATTCTCATCCTAGGTCTTTAAATTCTTCTAGTTGTAAATCCCTCAAAATTTGAACCAATGCCTTGTTGACTACTTCTATTTTCCCATATATCTATGCGTGGAAGGCCATAAATATCTTCAATTTGGTGTGCATATTCTCCTAAAGTGTGTTTTAAAGGAACTTATAAATTCAATATCCCTATGTGAGATAATGATCCTTGGTATCACAGAGTGCACTGAGACATGTTCAAAAAACATATTTGTTGCTTCTTGTCCTTTGATGGTATTCTTACAAGGCATAAGAATCCACATCTTGTTGAACCTATTAATTATCATAGCTAGATAGTCATGTCCCTTCTCAGTTGTTAGTTAAAAACCCAAAATATCCATGGAAATGATTTCCCAATGTTGAGTGGTTATAGGTAAGGTCTGGTATAATCATTTACTTCTATTACGAGACTTAATGGTACAATAAAGCATGAATCCTAGAATATATCAAGCTCCTTCTTCTTGCATTTTGGGCCAATACACATATCCTTGTAAGTTGACAACTATCTTCAGAACACCAAAATGTCCTACAAACTTGAAGGTTTGAGCCTCTCCAATAACTTGTAATCTTTCACCTTTATGGGCATAGAGGTTGTCTAGCTTGTAGATAAACCCATTCTGGAGATGATAATTATCCTTATTGTCACCTTCTGCTACATGAACTTGGCCTTGTATATGCTAAAGCACTTCCTCAAAGTCCTCATTTTTTAGTACATTTGTCTTTGTATGCATCAAGATGGGAAAAAGGATTCATGTACATAAGAGTTTCCAAAGCTATAATCTTGGATGTGGATGGCCTTAAAAACATGTTTGCTAACTTATTAGTGTTTCCCTTCTTATGTTTTGTGACCATATTTTTTTGCAAAAATCTCATCCACTTGTAATGTTAGGTTCATTGAATCTTACTTTGTACTTGGAAATACTACAATAGTTGGTGATCAGTGTGGATAATGGTTTCCTCACCCATTAGATAGTGTTTCCACTTCTTAATAACTTGAACCAAGGCATGAAATTTGTTACCATACATAGGGTAGTTCAGGAATCCCCCATGAAACATTTTAGAATGGTAGCATACCAACTTACCATATGCATCATAACTACTCTCATATCATATCCACTTCCATTTGTCTCCACCTTGAAAATATTTTTCAAGTCAGGTAATGCAAGGACTAGTGCTTGGCTAGTCTTTTGTTTCAACTCATAGAAAGAATTTTTTTTATTCTTTCCCCACTGGAAACTCTTACAACTTTCTATTATGGAGTGGAGTGGTGTAGATATTGTTGAAAGGGGTGTTGAAAACTTTAATATATAGTGTGCTACTGTAAAAAATATTTTAACTTTAGTGACAGTAGTAGGAACTAGGAACTTGAGGATGACCTCCATCTTTATGGGATCTATCATGAGTTCTGTACACCAATCGTGTACCCTAAATACACTAATGACTACTAAAAAAAACAAATTTTGTAATTTTAGTCAATAGATAATTCCTTTTCAGAGTATCTAACACCCACATGAAACGTGGGATGTGCGCTTACCACATAGAACTATAAAATAATATGTCATCCAAGTATATTATTACAAATTAATCTAGATAGGAATGAAACACATCATTCATTGACTACATTAATAAAGCTAGTGCATTGCATAACCAAAAATAGATTACCATCCATTCATTCAAACCTTGCCTTGTCATGAAGGTGTCTCCCAGGTGTCTTCTTATTTAACAAAGATTTGGTGGTATTGTGATTTGAGATCCAACTTGGTGAAGTATTTAGCATGCTACTATTGATCTAACAAATCCTCAAATCTTAGTAGAGGGTAGATTCTTGATAGTGATCTTGTTCAAAGCTTTGTAGTCAATGCATGTTCACCAAGCTCCATCCTTCTTGGGTACTATGATGACACATGACCCACTAGTTATTTTTCTTATTCAAATTACTCATTACTCTCGAAATTACTACAATTTCTTCTAGACTTCATTTTCTTCTAGAAAACTATCTATATAACCCAATATTTGGTAATAAGGAGTTAGGTAATAATTTCATCTTGTTTTCCCAGATGCGGGTGCAAATTTATGAAAAGGGGATGATGGTACTTGGGTATAGCAAGTGGGGGAGCCACTTGGCTACCCAAGATCCCGCCATTAGTATAAGCCGGCTTATTCAACATACAAGCATTTAAGCCAGCGCACTTAACCATACAGCATTAATGCCCAGCGGAAGTCGAGATCATTCCAATACGCTCGCTCGATTCTCCGTAAAGAATTCTTTGAACATTTCAGCTGCGAACTTTAATGAGGTTTTAAAGAAGGGAGAGCCTTGAGACAGAGACACTCAAAGCTTAAAGATGGACGCTGGTAATCACGGCATAGACATTCCTCCACCACCGTTGCAGAGAATTTTCTCGGCCTTGGCAGTGCAACCCTACGTTTGTACTGCCACTGGCAAACACAGCTATCTTAGTTGTTGTATTGATCTTGGGGACGGGTTCCACCTCTCCCGCATAAGCCTCTGCAACAGATCTGTTGTCACTTTGGATTTTCTCTTCTCCCTGTCCAACTCTGTCATTCTGCCTCCCTTGTCGCCTTCATCTTCGCCCTCCACCATGCCGTGCCTGAGACATCGCATGAGATGTCGAAGAGGAAGTTTTAGGGGCCGCTCCCATCGCACACCTTCCCCCTCCAACTCGGATTCCTCTTTGCCCTCTTCGGACTACTTTTCTGGTAGATATCTGGATACTCGTAGTGGGCGAGGTAGATCTCACCATGTCTACCCTGCTCAGCACCCCCTGTCAATCTGTCCTCCAACACTCCCCAAACAGCCCAATTTTTCTTTAATTTTTATCTGAACAGACCCCGTATCATTGCCTCGATTTCGGTTGTCTTCACGGAAGAACCCCAGCAAGCTATTCCCAAGGAGCCTTATACAGGAGATTCTTCAGTTCTAGCTTAGGAAATGGACAAGCCACAGCAGCATGCGCCCAAGGATAAAGGCAAAGCACTTGTGGGTGAGGAGAAGGCTGACGTTGAGCGCTCCAAGAAAAGTGACGACCCAGGTGCAGATAAACAAAAGGAAGAAGATGATATGGAGGCTTACAGGTGCTTTATCCTGGAGGAAACCTCTCCTCAACATGATGCTTAGTCATTTCATCAGTGTTTGTCTTTTGTTTCAGGATTCCCACTGGGATGGGATTGTTTTTGTCTTTCTTGTTTTAAATTTTAGTAGTCTTAGTTTTACAGTTTATCAATTTGGAACTTTACAGTGGACAGCATTGTCGTTGCCCCTGCGCATGCAGTATGGCAGAACTCTGTTTGGTTTGGACTGGTTTCCCATAATGGGCAGTCTGTTTTGTGCGTTTTTTGCTAAATATGCCTTTCTCATGGAAAAAGACAGGGCTGAGGCCAAGATGTAAAATATTTTTCTTTTCTTAATAGATTATACTAATTTAGAAAAATAATAATAATAATAATAATAATTTCATCTTGTTCTCCACTTCCCTCTCAGTTAATAACCCTCTGGGCTTCTAGAACGCTCCTCCATATGCCTACAACAAATCATCCAATTATTGTTTATGCTCTCTAGTACATCTCTCTTGAGATGCCTCTACGTTTACCAATTCATTACCTAATTGACTCTCTCTTGAGAAAATTTATACATATTTACTATATAATTGAACAAGTTTTTGGCTTAGTTGGCACTGAATAGAGAGATCTTGGATTTAATTTAACGTATGTTAATGATGTGAGTAGTACTTTTTGTTCTTTGCATGAAGATCACTTTCCTGATATACATGTAGGGGATTCCAAGCAAAACACCACAAATTTCAAGGGGTACTACATCTAACTCTACTTCATCAATGAAATTTACACTTAAAACAAATTTGATCTTGCATAATTTCATGAAATTTATCTCTACGCCCTTGTTTATCCATCCCAATGGATATAGGACAAGATGATCATGAACTTCCAACCTAAGCTTGTTGACTGGATCAACCACTATGAGGGTTTCATATGAAGCAAAAAAAATAAAGCATCAACCTTGGTATTTTTGACCTAGATCTTGATGTGGAAGAGTTTAGTCACCTCCTTCTCTTTCTTGTGATGAAGGCTACTCAGATTCACCTCTTTCTGAATTAAGGCATAAAAAATCTTATCATCCACATCCAAGCTACTCTCTATTACGTTTCTTGAATCCATGGCTAGCATGTTCTTCTTCTTAACATATTTCTAATGGTTCGTTGGGTTCAACTTGGATCTAGCTTTCAACACTTACTTTTGATTAACGATGAATATTATAATAGTTGTGGTGGTGGTTTGGATCATCACATTAATCTACAATGTTTTTCATTTTATTGCCTTTCATTTCCATATATTCTTCCCCTCCTAAGGATCTTATTAATGTTCTCTCTATTTAGAACCACTTGGTTTCCCTTTCTTATGGCCCATGTTCTTTGGGTATTGTACTTACACATAGGCCTCATCAATGGTCCTTGGTTTTAAGAGCATCACTTTCTTTAAAAAATGAATATGTAGACTTCCCATATGCTTTAGGAGTACGTCTGGGTTATTGGGAGAAATACCCAATATGATCTTTATATGCTTGAAATTGGTGGTACACTCTTGCACACTTTTCCCTTGCCTCTACATAGAGTGATACCAATGGATCCACTTGTCCTCTACATACACAATAGGTTATAAATCAGACTTGATGAAGGTTTAAAAAACCTCCCTCTTAGTTATTAGTGGATCACCCTCTAACCTAAGTGTGTTTGTGTGGATTTCTCATTATACTAGTGCATAGCTTTCTAGTTTCAGTTGGGAAAAATAAATTTTATACTCCTCATCTATATTATGGACACTAGAATACACTTCTTACTATTGTGAACAATGTTTCAACTTAATAGCGTCAATATCACCTTGATAGGGCTCACAATCCAATTTTGCTTCCATTTAATATAGAGGTTGTGAAGAAGTGATGGAACTAGAACTCAATTTCTCTTTCTTGGGATGTTTTTTTCGAATCCTTTTATGAGTCTTCATTATATCCTAATCTCTCATCTGATCCTACATCTAAGTTAGAGTACCAACCTCGTTGAAAGGTTTAAATTTGTTTGTTAAATCTACAAGGAGGAGGACCATGTTGCGAGAGATATCAATAAATTTCTCCTCCAACTTCACAAATCTCTCCTCTATTGCATCCTAAGGGTTTTATGAATGGACACATCCACCGTGCCTAGTTTTTTTGACTTCCTTCTTAATCTAATGCTTGGATCCTACAACTTTCCATGAATACCCCAAGGAAAATTTCTTTAATATCAATATGATTTGTAAATGGTCATGGATATTCCACTAGAATATTTTGTCATAATAGATCTTGTATTATGATGAAACGTTTTCAATATGTAGGTTATTTCATCATAACTCAAATTTATTATCACTAGTTTATTGCTCAAATTTATGAAAACAATTGGAATACAAAAAATGAAAGAGAAAACTAATAGATACACCATACACACAAATGGACATGATATGTATCTTGGGAAACTTGAAAAAGGATAAACCTAAAATAGAAGCTGAGGGATATGCTTTGATATCCTTTCTTAAGTTATGAAAATTCAAATAAAAATAAATGGGCACTCATGACTATGGAGTTTCCTTTGAAATTATGGCCTAAATTATTGTTATGAAAACTTCCTTCTCCCCTGTCTTGCTCTCAAATCCCACTTCTATATGCTTTGCTCAACTATGTAACAAGTATAAAGCTAAAATAATGGGATCCCCTCTCCTCCTAGAAACATAATACTTAACATACTTTGATGGTCATTTAGGGTTAGGGTTTTTACACACCTCAACACTCAATTAGTGTTACGTTTTGGACCTTCTAAAATATTCTTGAAAGTCCACATGTGGCTAGCCCCATATGTGTGATTTATGGGGTTGATGTGGCATCCACTTGGTACCATGATGGTCAAATTTTGTGTATGATATTTGATTGGGGTGATTTTCACATTGTTGGACATGTATAAATGTGTAGAATAACATTCAGGGGATGGGAGTTAAGCTTGCAAAGTTTTGACTGTAAAAAGCGTCATTTTATTCCTCAAATGACTATTGAAGGTTCTAGACCCTGAATCTTCAAATTGAGACCCACAATTAAAATGGGATTTTAATCTAATTCCTCTAGTTTTTTCACCCTAATAATATCAAGATAAATGACAAATTATACAATAATCCATTCTCAATCATGTTAAGGTTAAGGTGCTTGCATAATATTGGGTTTTGCCTCTTAAAGTTTTAGACATCATTATAAATATGGTTTTAAAGTCCTGTTATGACATTTTTGTGAATGAGTGTGGATGTTACATCTCATCTTAGATATATGCTACTACCATTTTGGTCACTTTATATTTCCACATAATTTTTTTTCTCATTTGATTCAATTTTAATAATCGTATCATGTGTTATTTATGCAATATTGTGTTTTTACATTCATTCCAATTTAATGTATCACCTTGACATTTTATGTTATGCTCAAGCTAGAAAAAATTCTATAAATAATTATAACTTACATTGGTGAATGCTAAATTAATAGTGGTTCATATGAAAATCATCCTATAGTCTTGCTTTGGCAAGAACTAATAAATTGAGATGTGAAGTGGATAAGTAAATTGCTTTCTCCACCAAAATAACTTGCATGAATTTTGGTGGGTAGTAACCATTATTAAATCTACATATTTACAGAGTTGTCTTTAAGTGATACTTTTTGGAGTGTTTCGGAATCTGGCAAAAGAATTTGTGGTCAGATCTTGATTTGTGTTGTTTAAATTGGTTTTTTGACTATATATATGGATTTGACAACCTCAAAAACCTATGGGGAACTTCAATTGTGTCAAAAAACCATGGGGAACTTCAATTATGTAGAGTTCACTCATCAAACTTGTTATTTTAATGATCCCCGCCAGATTCTAGACAATTAGATCGTACGAGAAAACTTTTCAAAAATTCACACTTAAATACAACTCACACACTTACAGTTTTACTCCGACATAAGTGCTTAGAAAAGCATAAATAATGGTTGGAAGTAACCCCCGGTAAGTATATTTATTTTCATCTTATTCCTAACCATTTTTTATGCAAAGATTTTCTTAAATTGTAGTGGGAATTAATTGATAATGAATATGTTATTTACTTGAGTATGAGTTATTTTTGAAGTATTTTATTTTTGGATGGTTTTCCTGCAAAGCTTAAGAATAAAAATCACTGCACCAATATCTAAAAATCATGCATGAATATTGCAACCATATCCATAAATTATGACATAAAATATGTAAGGTAATTATCCACATGGAATTATATTGTGCAAAGGTTGTAATAAGGCCTTCATTGGTCAATGTTAAACTAATAGTGATCAACATACAAATCAATTGCTAGAGTCATGCCTTGGAAGAGACTAGTAATGATTATATAATTATGTTTAAATGTAATTAATATGCACATAAAAACTTAATACTTACAATATAACAAGATTCTTAACCATGGATATTCACCCACACTTTGCCATGGATATTATTAACTTGTAAATAGGTTTTGTTACAATACCATGGCTCATCAAAACCACATGCCCAAAAACCATAACTCATTTCATAATCAAAAGTTAAAATGTAAAATATATTAGACCTTACACATATTATTGATTACAAAGTGACAATTCTTGATCATATGGAGAGAGAGAGAGAGAGAGAGAGAGAGATTTGTATGGGGGGAGGGAGGGAGGGAAGAACAAAGACATGTAGAGAAGGGAGAGAGAGCGAGGAAGGGAGAGAGGGTGGGGAGAGACAAAGGGAGGTTGGCGAGAAAGGGAGAGAGAGAGAAGGATAGAGGGAAGGAGAAAGGGAGGTAGAGAGAGATGGAGTTGGAGGGGGAGAGAGAGAGGGAAGAAATAAGACATAGAGAGATAGAGATGGAGAGAGAGAGGGAGTGACAAGGGAGAGAGAGAGAGAGAGAGAGAGAGAGAGAGAGAGAGAGAGATGGAAGGGGAGAGAGGGGGAGAGATATAAGGATATAAGGAGGAAAAAAATGATAGATTTGTAGGGCAAAGAGAGAGAGGGGGGGGGGAGACAAAGGGAGATGGGAGAAAAAAGGGGAGAGATGAAGGAAAAGAGTGAGGACTTGAGAGAGAGAGGAGAGAGGGAGGGAGAGAGATGGATTTGGAGGGGGGGAGAGAGGGAGGCAAGAAGAAAGGCATAAAGAGAAAGGTGTAAAGAGAGAGAGGGAGTGACAAAGGAGAGATGGAGAGAGGGTGAGGGAGAGATGAGAGTAGGAGGGAAGAGAGAGAAAGGGAAGATAGAGAGAGAGAATGGGAGAAAGGTGGAGAGAGAGAGGGGGTGACAAGGGAGAGATGGAGAGAGAGTGAGGGAGAGAGGAGAGTGGGATGGAAGAGAGAGTGAGTGAGTGAGAGAGTGTATGTTTGGGGGGTGAGATATATAGATAAATAAGGAGAGAGAGGGAGAGAGAAAGAGAGGGGAGAGAAAGAGTGAAGAAGAAACAGATACACATAGACAAATATACATAGTATATAGCAGTATATAATATTGAACATTATTAACCATAGAGGAAGAGGAGGTGATGATTTTACAAAAGGTAAAAGAAGTTGGATATAGAAAGCCATGAATATTTTGGTTTTTCACTGAAATAGATGCATTGATTTTAGTGTTGATGTTGATCCCTGATCCTATTTGATTGATTACACTAGATGCATTGATTTCAGTGTATTTATTGATTCTAATCATATTTGATTGCTTGCACTAGATGCATTGATTTCAACATAGATGTTGATTTCTAATCCTATTTGATTGCTTGCACTAGATGCATTGATTTCAGTGTAAGAAAAAAAAAATTATTGACGACGTGCATTGATTTTTATGTTACAATAATTTAAGCATAAATAAAATACTTGAATTTTCATCTTAAATAAAAAGTTCACTAACCTAAAATGTTTGCTTCTTGAAATTATAAACTATTTATAATTGAATACATTCTTATTATTCTCATTTTCCATCATTCAACATTTTTGGTCATGTTACATTCAAACGCAGTAATGGAAAACAACTACCCTTAAACTTACTTGGGGTTTAACACTCAATAAGTCACGATGATTGACATTGGAGAAAGCTACTATTAATATTAGAGAGCAAGAGAGACAATGTCTAATGTTTACTGCCATAGATCAAGTTAAAGATTTGAATGGTCTATGATTTCAACCTCCCTTTTCATATGGTTGATATGAAAATATGGAAAAACTAGCAAGTGTGGCAATAAGAATGGTAGAAGAAAATAGTTTGAGAATGATCATAATGAAGACTATTTGTAATTGACTACATTCTTAGTATTCACATTTTCTATCATTCAACACTATTACATTGCCACTTTGCATTCAAAATTTTTATTTCATCATTTTTCATCATTCAAGTTATTAACAGTGTCTATCATCTCAAAAAACTGAGGTAACTACGAAAATTTAAAATTAAAATGACCATATTAATCTTAGACATATTTAACATATTTAAAATGATTAGAGTAATTAGATGTTCAACAAATTTTGTGTGACCGTGCATGACTGAAACTGGCCTAGATCCATCTTAACCCCATATATATCAAGTGTTGAGGGAATCAAATATCTTGAGATGCAAATCTTTCCTCAAGTTTACACTAAAAAAAGAGATTTGCACCTCAAGAGATTTGCAACGCTTAATAAATCTAAGGTTAAGAGAGAAAGATTTATAAAATTATGATATTAAAAATAGATTAATAAGGAAATAATCTTTAAAAAAAGAAAAAAAACCAAAATAAAACAAAACAGTGGAGAAAACCTAAAATAATATTCCTTGTTATTTGTTAATATCCTTAATAAACCTATAAATATAAACTAGTTTGCATCATGCAAATCAATTTGAATTAGACCCTTGTTAGAATGAAAATAGCCAAATACCTATCAACATTTATAACAACCTATAAAATAAACTCTATAAAACCATTTTACATCAATAAGCAAATTGTTCAATATTTATAAAATCAAGAAATTAAAAAGGATTCTTCATATAAAAGTTGACAATGATATGCAAAAATATTTTTTATTTATGAATTTCACACCATAAATCATTATAAAATGATGCAAAGCATATGCACTTGACACATATTTTGAAAAAACGAGGGGTACCACAAAACTATATAATGACAATCTTTTCGTAAGATTGTTTGAATTAGCTTTTTTCACAGATATGACATGGTGCGTGCTCGCAAACATTTTATATCTCTAACCTCCAATTAGTGGATAATTCCAACTACTAACATATTTAAATATATGTTGCTTTCTTGTTTGTTCAAGCGAGGAGGGTAACCATAGTGAGAGGCAGCAAATTGGGTGGAGGGAAGTGAAGGGAGAGCCCACCCCAAAAAATCCGAGATCGGTGCTTTGCTCAAATGTCAAAATAAACCTACCAACTCTTACCAACTTTCTTCATTATTATTCGTTGAATCCACACTATTTCCAATTATGTAAAATTATTAAAAAATAAAGTTTAATGACAAGTGTATTATTATTAAAAAGAAAAAACAAAATAGTTTTTTAAATTTATTTGTGTAAGTTTAGTCTCACAAGTTTCGTGATTTAATTTTACTTAAATTTTAAAATTAGATACCTCCAAACACAATTTTTTCAATTAAAAAAAATCACGTGCATATTGTGGGGATGTTGGGTTTGAATGAAAGTAGAGTGAAGTGAGTCTACTCAGTGGGCTATACTCCATATCATAATAATTACTTAATGGTACATACAATTCAAAAGTCTAAAGTTATTCTCCTCCCTTCATTATTAAACTCTCATCTCACACTTTCACACATTTGTTACAGTTTTAGGTGAGATTTGTGTTAAGTGGCAAATTCCACAATGAGGAACTTAAGATTGCTAACGGACAAAAATACAAAATTCTAATGTATTATTTTATTATTTGCCAAATTTATTATAATAAAGTCCCTTTGACTTGTGTGGTCTGCACATTCGAAAAGTATTAATATAAAAACTTAACTTCTTATGTTTGGAACATGTGAATGGACTCAAGACCCTCGTCAATTGGAAAAATATATTATTAGATGAATCTCGGTTAGCAATAGAAGATCCATTCAACAATGCATACATATTTCAAACATAATCCAACCTGGACCCTTATCCCAACGTGTCATCCACTTATCATTTCTATTTCAATAAATTTAGTTTTATAAATTATAATAAAAATATTACAAGTGTGAATATTAAATTTGAAAGTTCAAAAACAAGTTCCAAAATGTGAATCTTGAATTTATAAAACTTATCAAAATGTGAACATTGGATTCAGATAATATGAATATATAATTTTCAAAGTTTTCAAAAGCATAAATATCGAATATCTAAAATGTGCATACTATATTTGAATGTGTAAGATCAAAATTCATCGACATCCATGTAGGATTTAAAAGTATGCATATTGAATTATGAAAGTGATATGTTTTAGGTTTATAATATAACTATTATTTTCAATTTATTAATTATTAGTTTTAATATACAGTGGATAATATGTGAAGATTAAATAAAGAAAAATAAATATTATTTAGTTATCGAATTGAAGAATGATACATTTTAGTTATAATGTTAAATAGAGTCTTGTAAGGATAGTTATCATAAATGTTAAGTAAAGTGAGAAATGTGGGTTAGTGTCAACCATTAATTTTTTATTTTATTTTCTTGTGGGTAGTTTAAATGGTGATTGTTATGATAATGAAGTGTTATGTATCATGAGATTCTATGTTCAGATCTTTTAAGTTTAGTTATCATAATTGTTAAGTAAAGTGAGAAATGTGGGTTAGTGTTTTTTTTTTTTTTCTAAGTTGGTTTAATCTATTAATATGGAACATAATATATAGAGCAAGATTCACCTCCAGGGTTGCAAAACTATCCAACTCCGGAGGGAAGCATAATAAAAAAAACATAGTATAGGCCGCCTAGAACCGGGAAACCGACCCAAAAAGTGCTGCCCTTAAATGGGAAACCATCATACAGAAATTGTCCCAAAAAACTGAATTTGCAGAAGAAACTGTTACTACTAAGATTAATACATTCAACGTGTCCTAACTTGCAGCAATTCATTGACAAAAATCCCAAAAAAAGAGGAAGAAGACTTGTCATCAGGCTAGCTGTCAATGTGGGGAGGAATCTCTTCCACAATTGAGTAGCTGTAGTCATCCTCCATGTCGTCCTCATCTTTTTTGGAATGCTAGGCTGAGTTCTCAGAAGAGGAGGGAGAGCTTGTATTCTTCAAATCCTTATCCATGTGCACTGAGCTGCCGCTGCCTATGCCTGCGCTGCTAGAAGTCTGCGAGCGAGATTTAACTGGGAGAGATGCAATTTTCTGGTAACCGGAGGAGGCATAACAGAAATGGTAGACTTCCTTCTGCGTTTTATGGAACCAGAGGCGAAGTCGCCAGACTGCTCCTCCTGAAAAACTACCGAAATTGTCGATGTGACTTGTAGCTTATCCATGGTGCTGTTGAAGAGGAAGCGGGCTTCATTGTTGGCTGAAGGCTGGTAGGTGCAGTCGTCATGGACAGAATGGGGCAAACGAGAGCCACCGCCACCCCTTCCACCACCCCCCCTTCCATTGCCACCCCTTCTACACCTCATACGGTGCCGACACGACATTCTTTGCTTGCTAAAGGCAGAGAGAGAGTGTCGAGAGTCTGAGCTAGGAGATAGAGATGCAGAGTGAGATGAGAGGGAAGCAGAGCGGGTGGATGAAGAGGGTTGAGCAAAGAGCTGAGACGAATTCCGAGTGGTGATGACTGGCGAAGATGAAGAATGGAAGCTATGAAGAGCTGAAGGACCAGCTTCACTGTGAGGAGATGGAGTGCCTGCTACTCTGGTGGACTAGGAGGTAAAATGGAGACAGAAGTGAAGCGATGGACTAGAGCTTAGAAGCCAAGGCAGATTGAAGGCTAAGGCAAAGGAATGACAAACGGGGGGATGCGTCTCCATTGAATGAGTCGAGAAAGCAGAGTAAATGTTAAGCGAGCAAATGTGGAGTGCAAAACACGTTACCTCAAGGGCCTTTAAGGTGGAGGTACTGCGATCAGGTGCAGGCAGGTGGCCTGGCTAGATATCGCCATCGAGGCTCGCCACCATCAAACCATTAAAAATCACCCGCATCCAGGCTAGAGAGATCCTTGTGCACCAGATGAGTGCAATCATGAATAAGGGAACCATCATTAGAACTGTTTAGAGAGCCTTTGAAGAGGAGTCTTTGATCAACTCCTTTATTAGCTAAGCGATCCACTACCTTGTTTGCAGTGCAGCGGATATGCTTGAAGGAAATTGCATGAGAAGCCTTGAGCCATTGCTCAACTTGTTCCAGCCTTGTCAAGAGCCTCCAGCTAGTAGCCACTTGGGAAGCAGGGGTACCTTGTTGGATGTGAGAGGCAGCTTCGATGAGAATCTATGAGTCTCCTTCAACTTCCAAGGGGAAAAAAATTCTCCTCTTCTATAATAAGGAGACCCTGCCATAATCCTTCAAGTTCAGCTGAATTGTTGGAGTCTCGCCCAATCGAGCCAAAATATATCTTGAGAGTGTTACCTGTTGTGTTCCTGAAAATACCTCCATAGCCTTCCTTCCTCGGATTACCTTTGGAAGCGCCATCAAAGTTCATTTTGATAGTGTTATTTGTAGGAGGAGTCCAAGAACTGGGAGAATCTGGATGAGGGGACCTGGAAGAGGGGGGGGGGGAGGGGAAGAGGGTGGATGGAAAGGTTCCAGTTATCCCAAATGGTTCTTTTAGGGGGAGAGGAGGGGAAGTTCGAATCCTGCCGTGACTGGAGGGCAATAGTTTCTTGAAGGTTGCTACACAGGTTGGACCAAAGAATGTCAGGAGGAGTGCTTTCATCTTTGAAGATCTGTTTGTTTCTTTCTTTCCAGACTGTCCAGAGAATAAAGCCTAGGAGCAGAGCCCAAATGCAGTTGAGCAGATTTCTCTTAAAAGGTTCAGAGGGCCAATGACGGATGGTATTGATGATGTCTCCCTTGAGTCTTCCAGTTCTTCTGCAGCAAATATCTATGTTCTCCCATAGATGGTTGGCCATTGTACAGGTATCCAAGAGATGAGAGATATCCTCTGCATGATTGGAACAATTGGGACACCGGGAGGGTCCAATGAAACCTATTTTAAGGAGGTTGTCCCGGGTGAGAAACCTCTTCTTGCTTGAGAGCCATAGGAAAGTAGAAATTTTGGGCCAGATGCCTGGCTTCCAAACTTGAGTCCAAAGAATGTCCTTTTGGGCTTGTGTCGAGTGATAGAGCAGCTGATATGCCTCTTTGGTAGTGAAATATCCGCGAGGAGTATACCCCCACCGAAGCCTATCCTATTGGGTTGCGAATTTTATTTTCTGTTGGCTGAGCTCTTGGTCAATTTCCTCATGGGTTTCGTTCTGCCAGTTCACCTGCCATTGCACTACTAGAATCCAATGACGAAAGCCTTGAATAGTTTGGTGTTGCCAGAAGCAGTTGAATAGATTGTTTTCAGATTGTTGAAGTACTTCTTGCCATTTTGGTTTTTGGAACAGATTGGCCAATTTTGGTAATTGCTGCCATGAGTCTTCTCAAAATCTGGCAGAGTTACTCGAGTTTATTTCCCAAAAGTTGTGGGCTTGAATGAAAGCACTGTGTTGTTTTGCAGAATTCCAAATGAGAGAGCTAGAGATGTCAGGGGAGAGTCTGATAAGATCTTCTGGAGGTCTGCCATTAGCATACTTGGCGATCCACATTCGATCCCAAGGAGTGTGTGGCATAGAGAGCCACTGCCACCATATTCGTGCTCCGATAGTGGCGTTGTTGTGCTGGGGATCTCTAATGCCAAGACCGCCTTCAGATTTAGGAAGACAAACATTCGCCTATTTAACTAAAGCCCATTTTTTATTAAGTCCAATGGAGCCCCACAGGAAATTTCGCTGAAGATTTCGAATCTGCTTTAGAACCCATTTAGGTGTAGCTAGAATGGAGAAAAGATAAAGCGGCATAGATTGGAGGACGGATTTTATGAGAATGAGTCTGCTAGAAATGTTGAGCGAACTGTAGGTCCACAAGGAGAGACGAGCTTCAAGCTTGTCGAGGAGCTCTCTCCAAGAGGTGTGTTTGATTGCAAAGTCAAAGAGAGGAGCTCCAAGATATTTAGAAGGGAGAATAGCTATAGAGAATTCAAAGAGACGAGCTATATTGCGCTGAGTAGGTGTTGGCATGTTGAAGAAAAAATATTTGAGATTTACTAGCGTTAATAGTGGCACCAGAGGCTTCAGAAAAGGTATCCAGTAGATATTTGAGGGTGATGGCTTCTTGAACAAAGGGATGGCCAAATAGCATATTATCGTTAACAAATTTTTGATGAGTGATGGTTTGGTTATCATGAAGGGAGAGACCTCTTAGAGTATTAGTAGATGCAACATGATGTATGAGACGTCCCAACCCTTCTGCCATGAGAACAAAGATAAAGGGGGATAGGGGATCCCCTCGCCGAATGCCACGAGTGGGGGAGAAGGGAGTAGATGGGTTTCCATTGAGTAAGATGGAGAATCGAGGGGTTGAGATGAGATGCACGATCCATCTGGTCCAGGTTGGGCTAAATCCAAATGCCAGAAGCATTTGATTGATGTAGTTCCAACTTAATTTATCAAATTCTTTGGAAAGATCTAGTTTTAGGAACATACCCGCCTTCTTGAGATGCTTCAAAGAATGGACCACTTCATGAGTGAGAATGATACCTTCAAGAATTTGTCGACCCTCCACGTAGCTAGTTTGTTCCAGTGAGATCAGTAGAGGAAGCAGGCAATGAATTTGGAGATGAGTTTGTATAAGACGTTACATAAAGCGATGGGCCTGTACTTGTCCGGCTACTGGAGTTCTCCTCCTTAGGAATGAGTGCTAGGAATGTTGAGTTGAGGGAAGGAAGAATGTAGTGCAGAGATCGAGATTCTTCAAATAGGTTCCAAACTTCCCATTTGATATTCTCCTAGAAGAAGTGAAAGAAGTTAGCAGTGAATCCATCGGGACCTGGTGCCTTTCCATCGTTGAGTTGAGCCATTGCCTGCTCAACTTCCTGAAGAGAGACGGGATTGAGAAGCATGGAGTTAAGTTCCTCGATGATTAGTCTTTGGATATGCTGAGTGACATTATGAATGGCTTGCTATCTATTTCTAGCTGGTTCCTGTAGAATGTTTTGGAAATATCCAAGGAATTCCTTTTCTATGTCTTCCCGTTCCTCAAGGTTTTCCCCCTGGCTATTGTTGAGGAAGACAATGTTGTTGTGCATCCTTCTTTGGATGGTGGATCTGTGAAAAAATTTGGTGTTTTTCTCCCCATCCTTAAGCCAACGAATCTGTGATTTTTGACGGCAAAGGGTTTCCTCCTGTTGGTGTCGTTCATCCAATTTTGTGTGGAGAGTTCTTTCCAGGGCTGCGTGGGCTTCCAATCTTCCCTCTTTGATGATGCGATGTTGTAGCTCGCTCATTTGTTGTTCAAGTTCCTTCTGGTGGGAGAATATATTTCCAAAGCTAGTATGGTTCCATTTTTTGAGTGTAATCTTGAGGTGTTTGAGTTTTTGTTGAAATTTGATCATTTAAGACCCTTCAGGAGGTCGAAAGTCATTCCAGCAAGTAATAACCATCTCTTGGAAATCAGGGTGGCTAATCCAGAAAGATTCAAGGCAGAACAATCTTTTGTTGGCTGCTTCTGGGCGTGTCCATTGCAGAAGAATAAGCCGGTGATCAAAGCCAGCTAAAGGCAAGATAGAGGCGTGCAAGTCCCCTCCCAGGTGAATAGCATTATCTGAGTCAAGGAAATGATCAAGTCTGGAAGTAATTTGTTGTGAGCCCCCTCTTTTGTTTGTCCAAGTATGAATTCCATTGGAGGTGGGGAGATCCATTAGCCAGTTGCTTTGAATAAAGTATTTGAAGCCAATGTTGTCCGGCTCAAGCTTGATTCTGCCTCCTACTTTTTCCTCCAAGGTGGTAATCATATTGAAGTCTCTGCCACAGATCCAAAGCGGATGGCTTCTAGAGGAGTTGAGGACGACTAGGGTGGACAACAGGGCAAGTTTTTGCTGAGTATCTTGGGGAGAGTAAACATTGGTAAGGTGTCCATGGGAGTTGGAACCAACTAGATGGAAGGTAGTTTGGATAAAATTATGGGAGGCATGGAAGTCAGACAGAGAGATTATTTGTGGATTCCAAATTATAGCAAACCCTCCAGAGGCTCCAGAGGCATCAACCGTTACACATCTGCAACTCACCTAGGACTTGGTAAGGATAGACTCTAGAGCATTGCTATTGCATTTGGTTTCTTGAAGGAAGACTATTGTTGGTATGTATTGTTGAACCATATTTTTAATCATACGGTGTTTAGAGGAGCTGTTTAGCCCTCTCACATTCCATGAGATGAGCTTCATGAGGAATTGTGGGGGAGCAGCTGATAGACTTAGTCAGCTTGGGATACCTTCCGGATTCCATAAGCATTTCTCCTACAATAATTGTTCTTTGCAGATCTGACCTACGCCCTCTTTTTTTGGATTCCTTCATTATTTTTTTTCCATCCCAGTGGCTACCAGCTTGAATTCCGAGAGAGTTACTTTGCTGAGCACGAAAGAGGGAAACTTTAAGGCTGTCAATTTGCCGAATGGGAATATTTTCATAGGCTTTCTGATGGCAAGTTGTCTCTAGGGCCAGAATATCCAGATCGCCCAGATCTATGCTTTCAGGTTCCTCTTCCATATGTGTAGGCGTGTTCTTATCTTCTTTGGTGCTGTCTTGTTGAGAAACCGAGGGGAGATTTATGTCTATCTCCATCTGGGAACTTCTGAGTACGATGCCTTTGTCCAGGTTGGATTGTGGGGAGGAGGCAAGAAGAAAAAATTCAAAAGGTTTGGAATTAGGAGGAATAGATTTGGTCTTGGGAGAATCAGAGATCAGGTTGTTTGCTGAAGGTTGCGAGGGGTCGCCTTCCTGGGAAGCCTAAGTGGCGAGGATTTCAAAACTATTGCTAGTGGAGGGAATGTTAGGAGCATAGGGCATTACAGAGGGTTTTTTGGTATGCTTCTTCCGGTTGGAGACTTTAGTAAAACCTTCAGCATCCGTTCCTTTTACAGATGGGGAGGTTTTAGGGGTATTATTCAAAGGGAAATCTCGGTATAGATGGCCGTGCTTATGGAACTTTCTGCAGTGGAAGGGAACATGTTCGTAATCTATGGTTTGAATCCATTCAAAGTCATCATGAAAGAGGCTTATCGAGTTCGTGAGGGCTTTGGCTAGGTGCATGTAGACGCAAGTCCGCGCATAGGAGGTGTACCTTCTGAGTTTAGTTTCTTCTGCTATCTTGATAAACTTCCTTATCAATGTCTTTGAGGGTTTCTTCGTCCAAATATTATAATGGTAGAGAGTACATGTGAATCCAGACTGGTGCCCAGTGAAGTCTTCCTTATCCAGGTTGAATCTTTCAATCCAATCTCAGAGATAGAGACCGGCGAAGTTGAAAAAATACGGCCCTCCATCAAAAATATGGATTTTGTCCTCCAAACAGTTGAAGATCGCTGTAAAGAAACCTTTAGGGCCAAGTTGCAGAGTCACATGTCCTTTGGGCTTCTATTTGGAAACAATCCAGCCTTGAAGCGCCTTTTCAGTCGGCCATAGGCCTATAAATTTGCCTATGAGGGCATGATCTTTCATGAACTGAATATTTCCATTGATATGATGACTTGGAAGATCTATTTTAATTCGTTCTGCAGCTATCGGGATGCAAGTAGATGAGGAGGCTTTTGGCAGTGCTTCAGATGCATCGTGGGAGGCCTTTGTATCATTTTGTGCACCATTGGGATTGACGTCCACGCCTGTTGTGGTAGAGGAAGGGATTTGAGAAGAGGCGACCGGATTGGCAGAGACGGCTGGGTTTGAAGGCGAAATGATAGAAGGGGGGGAGGATCCCACCCCTCCTGGAGGGGCTTCCATTGAGAGAAAGCAGTGTCAGGTTGTTGAGAAGAGCAGGAGCGTTAGAGCAGGGCCATCAGTCATAAAGTAAGGAGTCTAGTCGGCTCTGTTGCACACCCACTAAAACCCTAAGCAGCTCCGTTGTAGAGCTTTCTCGCCAACCTCGAAAATCGAAATGTGGGTTAGTGTTAACCATTAAATTTTTATTTTATTTTCTTGTGGGTAGCTTAATTGGTGATTATCGTGATAATGAAGTGTTATGTATCATGAGATTCTATGTTCAGATATTTCAAGTTTACCAGTGGT
Organism: Pinus albicaulis; assembly: GCA_034641835.2. Classification (NCBI taxonomy): domain Eukaryota; kingdom Viridiplantae; phylum Streptophyta; class Pinopsida; order Pinales; family Pinaceae; genus Pinus; species Pinus albicaulis. The sequence continues at coordinate 420,846,074 of CM076577.1, forward strand.
GGTATGTTGTGGGTGGTGTGGTTCACCTAAGGGTTATAGTGGTAGCAATCAAAATCGACCTCATGTCATGCTAGTTGTCAATTTCTCTAGTCACAAAAAAACTAAAAAAACCTATCACCTTTTCACTTTATCTCTGAACATTATAACTAGATTACTATTAGAATACAGGTGAGTTAATAAATGGAAACATTCAACCTTTATAACAAGTTAATTTTATCCTTAGGAGTTAAAGTTTAGAGTAGTCTTTAAGTGCAACTTGTTGGGGTTTCCATTCTAGCTAGAATTCTATGAAAAAAATTGTGGCCAAATCTCTATTTCTATTGTTTAAACTTATTTTTTGACTGCATATATGGATTCAAAACCCTAAAAATCCCCTAGGACACTTCGATTGTGAAGGGATCATCTGTCAAACTTGTGATTTCAATGAATCCCTACTGGATTCTAGACAAATTAGATCAGAAAATAAGTAGGAAAACTTTCCAAAAAGTCGCACTTAAAGACTACTCGTTAAAGTTTTACTTGATCCATTATCCGTTTGTAAAATTTTAAATTTTCAAAAGCACTAATATCCCTTCGAGCTAAGTTCCATGGTCAAAGTTCCCAACAATTAGGGGAAATATATCTTTCAACAAATTCTTCATTGGAGTTAGTGGATAATGTCCACCAACAAGGAGGTGACTTTGTCCATTTATTAAGTTACTTTTAGAAATATTCACAAAATCCTCTTGGACTATGATAAAAATGTAGAGCTCTTAACCTTTGAAAATTGAAACACAACAACCAATTATATCAAGAAAACAACTATATGTATTAGCTTGAAATGTATAATGTTTGGAGTGGACACTCCACACATCGTCATGGATAAATAAAGGTGAATGGATGAAATGAGTCAGAGAAAAAAAGAATATAAAGCCAAAGAGGAAGGTGATGACTAGTTAACTATTGTTGGGAACAAAAGAAGATAAACCATTGGATCTTATTTTTGAATATTAAATATATAAAATAATAATAAATTAAACGCTAGAAACTAATTGTAAATTAATATAATTAATAAATTAACATCTAAGAGAGATGACAATATTAATGTGATAAGGGAAACAAAGTTATAACGGTAAAAATAAATAAATGAAGTAAAACTACAAATAAAATCTTATTGTAAAAAAATAAATTTTGTATTAACAAAAAATAATGTTTATAATTATAAAAGCATAAAAATAAAGTAAAATCATAAAATAAAATGAAAAACTAAATAAATAAAAAAATCAAATTAAGTATATTGATTAAGAGGATGTTAAAATTTTAATTAAAAGAAAAAGCTAATTTTAAGTCTTATTGATCCTCTCCTTCGTTATTTAATATTTAAGGTCATCTTGTTTAATTTATTTATTAATTTAATATTTAACCTAAAAATTATTTATTATGTTTTTTTTCTTTAATTAAAATTAAAATTTTATGTTTTTCTTTTTAATTAAAATCCACAAAAATAATTTCATGTTCAAGATGAAGTCAACACAAGGACATTATTAGTTTGGTAAAATATAAAAGAAAAAAACATCATCATAAACCTTCAACTATAATTAAAAAATATAAAATGTTCTTAATCATGATTAATGCTTTTATAAAAATACAAGTGTAGACGGATATTTCAATTACAATGTTATCATTTTTGACATATTAAATAATCCTTTTATAAAAATAAAAAATGAAATAAATTTTTTTATAAAGTAAAAATAATGAAAAGTATCTTTTTCATTAGAATATTATTGATTTTAACGTCTTAATTTCAAAGATTCATTTGTAGAAACATAAGCTTGTTCTATTCTTTTTGGCATTTCAAAACCAACACTGGTTCTAATCTTATACACTTACGTATTCTACATGGACACATTCTTTTAACCATCTATAGATGAGCCTTTGGAATTTAGAGCTTCGATGATCAATCCCTTTAAATTTGTTGACAAATTCTTTAGCTTCGTAGATACTTATTCTTAACTAAAATAATGGCATCCTTAATTCCAAATAAAGAATGAAATAGTGATATATCATTTAATTCATCAGCGTATTTCTACCTTATTAGTCCCTGCCGCCTGCGGCTAAGGCAGGGACTATTGTAATCAGGTAAGGAGATGTTAGCATTAGTCAAGCTGTTTTTAAGTTGTTCTTAGTCCCTTATAACCAATGTTTTTTTATTCATTTCTGTTATTAGTTCCTGATGATTCGTATAGCGAATGTTTTTTTAAGGCATATCAATTCGCCATCTTATTTGGCCTTTTCCCGAGGCTGGGAGGAAAAAACATAGGTTAAGTTATGAGTTTGGCTTTTCATTGTGAAAGTTGTAAATGCTAGCTAAACTAATGCTAGCATTAGTTTATGACATTAAATGACATTAAATACTATATTGTATATACATACTATGGTAGGTCTTATAAGTAGCACGTTGGTTGCCCTGCCCCTGCGCTACAACTGCCACCTGGACAACCATGCAAGGAAGTGGCTATCTACACGTGGTCACCTGTTTGCTCCGTGTTGAAAATACAATCCATCACAACGTTATCTTCATCTCCAAGCCTCTTCCGTAGCTAAGCTTTCATTGCCAGCAGTTCCAACAGAAATAAATATTGTCAGTGCTACATATAGAAGTTACTACCAGTCACATGGGAGCTTCAAAGCAGTGCGCTATCGACCCACGATTCCCATGGGTAAGTGGAACTCCTCTATTAAGCCTCTTCAATGATGATTGCCATTAAGTACAGTAGTCAATTTTATCAGACTCCTGTTGCAACCATTCATTTATATGAAATTTTGAGTTAACAGGTAAATGAAAACACTGTAAACACTGTTTCTCTAAGTCAAATTGAATGTCTATTTTTTAAACTGTGTTTAATAATCTTCCATAAAATAACTAACGTCTGATTCTTTTCCGGAAAAAAAAATACAATCCAATAAAACTACAGAGCTGTTTTAGTGTTTGAAAATGGGGCTATTAACAATGCATAACCATGAATTTGTCTATGTTTTTCTATCATTTAACTTATTGCGGAAATATTATCTGCAAAAAAGATACACACATACCTGAATTGCCAGGGTCGACTGTGTTGTTTTCCTTCCGCAACTGTTCAGCTCACTCAACGGTGTAGTGATGGAGTTCTACCATCACGCTCTATATCATCACGACGCTGGGAGTTCATAACTTTAACATTCTAAAATCCTTTAACATCGCGTTTAGGTACGTCGCTAAGGTTTTCTTTGAAGCGTACTCTGATTGCTCAATTTCTCAAACTAATGTAATTTGTTGTATACCCAAGTGAACTTGTAGGATAACCCAAGTGAACTTGTAGGATAGCGGACTTCTAAGCTAATAGAAATCAATATTATTTGAAAAATGATTGAGAGAACAATATTTTTCAGCTGGGTATAGTGGCATTTGTTAAGTGTGAACACCGTGGCGCCACAACCTGCAATACATATGCAAATTTCCCCAATTAACAAATACCATTGTGATGAAAACTATCAGCCTCCGGTCACCCCACCACCCTTCCTTTCCTATCCATTGATCAAAAATCCCCTGGTGATGCGAGCAGCCGGACATTAATCATAATCCCTGCATTGTTTACAATAATGCAAATCTCTGATAAAACCCTGGCAGAGTGCCCACAAACAGATTCAACAGTTTCACCATAATTAGAAGCCTTCAGGCGAACATAAAACTAGACCAGCAACTCAATGCTAATTTCCGAGAGAATACCCATCAAGACTATCACTGCAAAGCATAATGGCAGGCCCAGAACTTTCATTGTTGCAGGCAGTCCTATAATTCCTGCACCAATTATAGTAGTCGCCAGATTGAAAATTGCACTAGGGATACCAGATCCAGACTCCACTTCTGTTATCCCTGATTTTTCTGTTGATAATAGGGGGAAAGCATCACTGTCTTCCGAAGGAAATGGATTTGAGGTAAACCCATTGACAGACTTCTTGATGTTTGGCTCGTTCTCCAGCGACGTGTCCTGCGTTTGCAGCTCGATGAATGAGTGTTTGGTTCGGCCCTGCATTGTGTACCTATTGGAATTTCCTGAGAGATATTGAGAATTCTTTTGATTACCTGATTTGCAGAAAAAACAGAAATCATTTTCGCTGAGGACTATATATTATTCTTGGCACACATTCCATGTTTTGGCAGGCACGTACTCCATATTTGCATGTACGCCCCATTTATCACTACTTGTGTGTCATTTGGCACACGAGACACTGCCTTGCATCATACTTTTCTCTACATGTGTGTCATTTTGCACATGAAACACTTCCATGCATCATATTTTAAATCCGCATTAAAAAAAATAAATACTTTAAATCTCATACATAACAAATATAATTTATTAGAGTTGTAGACCTGCACACTAAATATATTATTAAAAATTAAAAATCTAATGACTGATTTCTATTTATTTATAATTTTATTTACACTTTGCAGTGGAGAAAAGTAAAGATCGAATATATCAGTTCTAATTATCAGCGTCAATAAGTCTACCACCTGGCTCCAAGCTTCTATCCGGGTGTTCATTCTATGTGCGCGCTTTTTAGCTATCGTCATTTTCTATGCTATGCTAAAAAAGTATATCAACTTATGTCTCGATGAAGGAACTCGCGTTCGGATTTTGTTGTTAATTCTGGCTTCAGCCAACTTGCCCAGGTGCTGCTCAGTAAAGCATGAAGGTATTCTGTCAAAGAAACCTTCCTGGGACATTGCTGCTGCTGAAAAAATCAGTTGGGTACCATTTGGAATGACAAATATCATGGGAAGAAACTGCTTTTTGTGGGCTCAGATATAAATTCTCGTCCGACAGATGGGATGGACTCAAGATTCATCCTTGAAAAACCCACAAATGAAACCAAGACTAGAGTTGTTACTTTGGACGTATTTCGAGGCCTCACCATTGCAGTACCTTTCTGTCTTCCACAAAATTTGAATTGAATACTTGAATTCTGTCTGTAGCTCCATTAAGCTCTAAGCTTATTCTGTTTGTTTGATTCAGTAGAGTAAACTTATGATTGTGGAGCAGAGCTTTCTGTATGTTTTTTCACATTAACATACATAAAATACACAGTTGAATAGATATATATATCTAGAGAGAGAGAGTGATGTTCAAACAGTCATGAGGCTGCCACTTTCCTTCTTAAGGGCTATTCCTATTAAGGGTGTGAAACTCACGATGAGCAGTGGAATCCTGGGGCCGTAGAGGTAGTATCAGTTCCATCATGAAGGATATCCTACGACTCTATACTGCACGGCCCCAGAGAATTTGGACGGTATTAACTACTGAGTATTTTCGAGATCAATGGAGGATTGCTTTGAAACTTGAACAAATGGAATTAACACTCTTGTTTCCTGAGAAAATAAAAGAAACATAGCGTAGCATAACCAAACTTCTACTAATTTCATCATTATTCCCCAGTCAATCAACACCTCTGCTGCTAAATTCTGCCTCCATGGCAGCTAAACTTTGACTAAATTTCCTTAAAAAAATTGCAATATCACCCAGTTTCAAAATTTTAGCATTGCTGAAACATCAATGCAATTTACTTCCTTTCGACCTTGAAAATTTCAGCATTTCTGAAACATCAATGCTACTTCCTGCACATCTATAAAATTATTTCAATGCAATTTACTTGCTGCACGTCTATAAAATAAATTTAGAAGAGCTCATCTCTCTGAAAAATTTAAAAGAGTTCATCTATCTGAAATTGTCAGTTGTATGCTATGACAAGGGAGAGCATCTCTGAGTAACTCTCATAACTATGGTTTGTAACTTTGCTCGCAAGGATTGCTACACAACATATCTGGCTGGGGGCAGGGACTTGCTGCCCCGCAGCCCATCTTGTTTATGTTGAATTTTATTTTGGGATAGTAAAGTAATTTATTATCCCTACCACAGGTCGGTAGATAACACATTCGATCAATCCTTTTGACGATGAATTAGTTTTCTATTTGACTAAAAATTAAATCGCATTGTATAAAGTTAACCTTGTAAAACAAAATTGATTTATTTTTTTTAAATATTTTAATTTTATTTTTCACCCATTTGATTGTTGTAGTCTTTTGTGCAATTATTTTGTTTAATTAATGTAGTTTATTGTCCTTGGCATACTAGTACTAGCGTCAATCAATAAATCAATGAATAAGAAACCTGGAATTGGATCTTTCCCACCCTCGCCCGGGGTTAAAACACCATTAATTTATGGTGGAAAAATTCATGACCATCATTTCGTGCATCACAGGCTAGCCAAACTCATACATTGCCTTGTCGAGGCTGAGGCTGAGGCTTTTATTGCAACTAAAGTAAAATGGAGGTGTTGAAGTGGAATAATAAAAACCAAGGTTACTTTATATTCTTCGTCTACCCAACAAATGGCACATATCTTTTTTCTCTTCTAGTAATTTTTACCTAATTTTATTTCTCTCTCTATTTGTTATGAAGTGGCCATTCATATTCCAGGTAGCTAACGATACTAAAATCACTAACATTTATAGAATTGTAGTTGCATATATATTATAAGAACACATTACTTACATTATATGTATATATAAGCACATCGTTGAGCCAAAAAATGATTTTAACATCAAAAATTAATTATCCTTCCCATTACTGCAACATTTAATAATTTAAAATAAATTAACTGCCATTCCCATGGTAGTTCTAAAAATTAAAAACAAATGAATTATCAATCATATGTTATTATAAAATTTGAAAAAGAAGAAGAAAAAATATCATTCTCATGTGATTACAAACGTTAAAATACGATAGGAATTATTGTTACCATGATACTAGAAACATTTTAAAACACATTATATGGGATTGGAGAATGTAGGAAATCCTCACCTTTCTAGGCCAAAACATGGGTTGTAGCTTAGTTTTAACATTTTCTTCAATCACAGGCAAAGATGATGATTCCATCTAAGTGTTCTCTTTGTATTGTATTCTCTTCCTACTTTGTAGAGTATTCTGGTGATGGAAATGGCTAATTAACATAGTTGTGGAAGGTTGATATCCCAAAAGTGAAGAGTTGGCATTTTCATACCATACGTGGCATGCTTGGACTGCAAGCCTACCATAAGTGGCCATCCTATTGCTCATTTAATCATTCGACGCATTGCTAAGTAATCCATGGCTATCATATGTGGCATCATTGTGACACATTTAAATTTTAATACTTAATAATTTCATAAAGAGATTTGGATCATGTCAGGCCTACACAAATAAGAATATTTTAAAAAATTGGAAAAACACAAATGTTGTTGAATATATATATGTCTTGTACATATGACCATGTCCAAAATCTTGATTTAAAAGGAGAAATAGTGTTAACTATATATATGGCCTGTCCATATGACCACACCCAAAATATTGACTTAACTATTTGATTCCTTGATGGTTACACCTTCGTGCCCTAGGGACTTCTTTTGATGTTTGCCATTGAGCTAGGGGGCAAGAATGCATATGTTGATGTTGAAGTTGTTGATGCTCCCTTAGACTATAATGTACTCCTTCACTGTAGTTGGTTCTATGCCATGAGCACTATTGTGTCTTTGGTTTTTCATGTGCTTTTCTTTCCCCATGCATGTAAGATTCTCATAATAAATAAGCTAGAGTACTATGTTGGTCAACCAAGCCTACCCCTATGATAAATTTTGTGTCATTTGTCAGAGATAACCTTGTAGACTATGAGAGTGTTGCGGGTGGATTTTTTAAAATCCCATAACTTATCAATGTATTTCCTTTACCCATGCTCGATAATACTTCTTCTTCAGTTTCTCCTATGGACATGGTCTCCTCTGACACCTATGGACCCCGTTTGTTTCTTAACCCTTGGGAGGTTCCTTCTCCTTTGGAAGTTGATCAATATGGTGAGCATACACTGCCTTTAGTGGAAGAGATTTTATCATTATTAATCTCGTCAGTACCTCTTGAAATTGGTCAGAAACCCCATCCCAATAGGGAATATGACTATGATTCTTTTCTTATACGAGTCGTTGCTCTGCCTATTCCCCGTGACTTGTTCGACGATGAGTCCCTTTACTTTAATTAGAGATTTTGGATCCTATTGCTAATACTAGGGAGATTATTCCTCGTAATTCCTCTATTATCCTCGATATGACAAAGGTAGATATTGAATGAAAATATTGAAAATACTTAAAGGAAATTTTATTGGCCATCCCTAAAAGTGTTACCCTTGAAAGGAGTCAAGTCTTAGGTTTCTGATACTGAACTTGCCAATGCATTGCCTAACCTACATCTTCCAATTTATGAGTGCCTTGTACCCCCTTTACATAATAGTCTCCTTGTCAAGGAGCTGCACTAGCTCATGAGACTACTCACCTTGTATGTTCTTGGGTCATTCCTGATAACATTATGGTTCTAGGTTTTACCTACCATCATTAAAATTTAGGAATCACATGGTTCAATTTTCTATGGCATGGCCCCATTATGGTGCACTATATGGATGGCATGGAAGCTAGCATGGAAGCTAAGATGGATGACATGGAAGCCAGCATGGAAGCTAAGATGGATGACATGGAAGAAAAAATGAAAGACAACATGGAAAGAATGAAGAATGATCTAAAAGTAGACATGAAAGTTTTGACAAAGTTGATACAGGAATTTTTCCTAATGACGAAAAGATAGTAGAGGAAACTCATGATGAGAACAAAATAAATGTTAATCATGATTTCATAAACTCTAATGTTGGATGGAAGAAACACCATATCCCAAATATGGATATGATGAAATTTAATGGTAAGGATCCCGTAACATGGATACTATAGATGGAGCAATATTTTGATCTCAATAATGTGAAAAACACACAAAAGGTATGCATTGCAGCTTTACATTTAGAACAAAATACATTTGTATGGTATCGATGGCTTTGCTCACATAAAAAGATTGTCACTTGGTCAATTTTTACAGAGGAAATCGTAGCACATTATGAGGATACAAAGAGAAATACCTTCTTTAGCCAATTGATAAATATCAAACAAAAGGGTTCAGTGGTGGAGCACATTGAGGGCTTCCAAAAATTGAATATAAGGGTAATTGATATTCTATAGGAACACAAGATTGATGTCTTCATAGGGAATTTAAAGGATAACATCCAACATGAAGTTCAAGTTTGGGAACCTGAATCATTGCAGAAGGCATTCATGTTGGCAAGAAAATTTGAATGTAAAATTATGGTGACATGGAATCCTACCACTCACATATATAAAGATGGAAGTGTTGCTACTCCTATACTTCCATGACCTACAAGGTTGACACCACAACAATTGGAAGAAAAAAGAGCAAAAGGGCTTTGCTACAGTTGTGATAGAAAATACACTAAAGGTCATAAGTGTGCTGAGAAGAAATGATTTTACATATATTGTGAAGAGGAGGAAGAAAATGAACAAGAAACTTCAAAAGAAGAGGATATACACCAGGAATCAAAGTTAGAAGAAGAATAAATGAGTCTGATCATATCGTGTAATGCATGTTGAAAATGGCAACAAGAAACAGTGAAGGAGGCCTCCTGAAACATCTTTCCTGATCCTAGTTGGAAAGTGATCACCTAAACTAGGTGGGGACCACACATGTGATTTTTGTCGGAAAAATCTATTTTTAGACTATGTCTATTTTTAGACTATGTCTATTTTTAGACATGTGGAGCATGGTTCAGGGATTGCATGTATGAGATTCTTGGAGTATGTGTCATGTTGGTAAAAATAGATGGGACTCTATTTTTTTAGGTCAAAGAGGTCAAAGGCTATTTTTAGACTGCCTCTCCTAAAAATATGGAAGTCGAATATTATTAGCTCTTAATAATATTTGGACTCTAAACATTATCTTATTCTCTTGGAGCACTTCAGTTTGATGCCTGGATGTGGCACATGCAGCTGACAGAAGGAAATACTCTTTTCCTAAGGTTTAAGTGAAGCTATTGCATGAAGACTTCAGTTAGAACTCATGTGAGAGAGTTTGGTGGAGTTGATTGAGGAAGTTAGTGGAGTTGTATTCAGTTTAACTAATCTAAACATAGCTGAGCTTTTTGTATCCAAGTTAACTAATAGATACAATTAGTGAGAGTGGTGTGAATTAATTATTAATTAATTCACTAATTATAAACTCATAAATCAACTAAAGAATACATCAGTTAACTTCAAGCACAGCCAAAGGGAGACCGCAGAATAGTGTGAAAGAGCAAAGTTAAATATCGCCAGACTATATCAAGCTATTCTCCGTTAACACATACGTATAGGTGGAGTAATCAATCCAGGTTGTTTATCTATATAAAGAGACCATCCCATATCATTGAAACACGCAATTGAGGTTGGCTATCAAGTGGCTAAAGGTTGGAGCATGAGTTTTGCTAGATCTAGCTTGATAGTGTGTAGCAAGGGAGGTAGTGCATGAGAGCTGGCAAAGAGCTTTGCACTATGATTGTTACATGATCTCCATGACATGTATAATATATAGATAGTTGGGGGTTTTCAGCTTTAAGCTTTCCCATGAAATACTGTGTTCATATGTGTGAATTTTTATGGCTTTAATGTGTGCATGCAATTGATTTTATTTCCGCATGTGATGATCAATGGTAGAAGAGATTCCGTATTATGCATGAAGCTAAAATAGTGTGTGATCAGGAGAATCTCGGTGGATAACATATCAGTTATTCAAATTTCTACATGGTATCAGAGCGATATTGATCATTGGAGCAATTGCAAGACATTGAAGCGGTTGAGTTTTGGTATAAACTCAAGAAACATAAAGATGGAGAAAGCCGGAAATATACATGCATATTGTATATAATTTTCTACATGGAATGAGAGCGAGAATTTTTGGGCGCGCGAGTTTGTAGCGAATATCTGAAAAATTTTGGTGAAATATTTTCAGAAAAAAATATCATATTTGGATTCCTTGCGAAAAAATACCCAAATTGAAAAAAAAAATCGGTCGAATCGGAGCTCGGATGAGGGAGATATCATCGATTTAAAATCAGCTCTTTTGTTAGAAAATTTTGCGACGGCGGGACAATTGCAATGTGCGCGAGCCAAGAATCTACATGCACTGAGGTACAAGATGCATGCAAAGATTTGAAGAGCAAAGCAGAGGTTAGTGACTTGGTGGTTGAGAGGGATCCTCTCAAAATGCAGCGTGAGAAGCAGTCTCAGAAGGTTGTGGAGCAGCCACAACTGGAGATGCAGAAGAATCTTTATAGATTTGATGTAGATGGGATGTCTACGGAGCTTCCTGCTGATGGGAAGTACATGAAAGGCATGCAACTGATGCTTGAGAGGGAGCAAGTTTTGCATGCAGGTATTGAAGTAGATGGGATGTCTACGGAGCTTCCTACTGATGGGAAGTGCATGAAAGGCATGCAACTGATGCTTGAGAGGGAGCAAGTTTTGCATGCAGGTATTGAAGTAGATGGGATGTCTACGGAGCTTCCTATTGTTGGGAAGCGGGAGGAAGACATGCAATTGGAGCTTGAGAGGGAGCGGGTTTTGCATGCAGGTGATAGTGAACCTCGGAGTGTGGAGCAGCCACAAGAGGATCATGGAGTGGAAGATACCACTCATGCAGAGAAATTTCATGCCAGACGGGCAGAGGGAGTGCATGCAGCTATACCACCAGGTATGAGGTGGGGCGACATGCATGAGTAATCCCAGGTGGAGATTTCTGGGCAGATTCATGAGATGGTGTGGATCTCATGAGTTGAACCTGGCTACGAGGTGCCCACAGCATGGCAGTAGCAAGATCAGTTGGAGTGATGCAGGCAGATCAAAGTGACAGTGTCGGATACTGGAGCGCGGATCAGAGTTGACAGCAAGTGCAAGAGTGCATGGGTGCAAGAGTTCAACATCGCAGTAGTTCCTGATGACATGTGCAGTTGGTACCAGCAGAAGTCGAAGACTTTGATGATAGATGCTAGATGCATCAAGATTGATTGAGTTGTTTGGAGCCTATTCAGTTTCAGAGGAGTTGCAGAGCAGATGCATGAGTTTGCATGGTGCATGAAAAGGGTGCATGGCATATGCATGGAGTTGCATGGTGCATGCATGAGTTTGCATGGCGCATGCAAAGGGTGCATGGTAAATGCATGGAGTTGCATGGCGCTTGTGGAGGTTGCAGGGCGAATGCATGGAGTTGCATGTCGCATGCAAAGACAGTCCTTTCTTGTTGAGAGGGAGTGTTGAAAATGGCAACAAGAAACAGTGAAGGAGGCCTCCCGAAACATCTTTCCTGATCCTAGTTGGAAAGTGATCACCTAAACTAGGTGGGGACCACACATGTGATTTTTGTCGGAAAAATCTATTTTTAGACTATGTCTATTTTTAGACATATGGAGCATGGTTCAGGGATTGCATGTATGAGATTCTTGGAGTATGTGTCATGTTGGTAAAAATACATGGGACTCTATTTTTTAGGTCAAAGAGGTCAAAGGCTATTTTTAGACTGCCTCTCCTAAAAATATGGAAGTCGAATATTATTAGCTCTTAATAATATTTGGACTCTAAACATTATCTTATTCTCTTGGAGCACTTCAGTTTGATGTCTGGATGTGGCACATGCAGCTGAAAGGAGGAAATACACTTTTCCTAGGGTTTAAGTGAAGCTATTGCATGATGACTTCAGTTAGAACTCATGTGACAGAGTTTGGTGGAGTTGATTGAGGAAGTTTGTGGAGTTGTATTCAGTTTAACTAATCTAAACATAGTTGAGCTTTTTGTATCCAAGTTAACTAATAGATACAATTAGTGAGAGTGGTGTGAATTAATTATTAATTAATTCACTAATTACAAACTCATAAATCAACTAAAGAATACATCAGTTAACTTCAGTGCATGGACAGTTTCAGTGGAGACCAGTGCAGAAATAGGTGAAAGAGCAGGTTAACTATCAGTTGTGACTATACTGTTGCTATTTGCAACACACAGATAGGTGGAGTAATCAATCTGGGTGGTTTATCTATATAAAGAGACCATCCCATAGCATTGAAACACGCAATTGAGGTTGGCTATAAAGTGGCTAAAGGTTGGAGCATGAGTTTTGCTAGATCTAGCTTGATAGTGTGTAGCATGGGAGGTAGTGCATGAGAGCTTGCAAAGAGCTTTGTACTATGATTGTTACATGATCTCCATGACATGTATAATATACAGATAGTTTGGGGTTTTCTACTTTTAAGCTTTCCCATGAAATACTGTGTTCATATGTGTGAATTTTTATGGCTTTAATGTGTGCATGCAATTGATTTTATTTCCGCATGTGATGATCAATGGTAGAAGAGATTCTGTATTATGCATAAAGCTAAAATAGTGTGTGATCAGGAGAATCTCGGTGGATAACATATCAGTTATTCAAATTTCTACAATGCATTGGCAGGAATTACCACTCCTCAAACTCTCAAGATAGAAGGACATATCAAGAAGAAAAAGGTAATAGTGTTGATTGATTTAGGTAGTACCCATAATTTTATTCCTTATAAGGTAGTCAAGGAATTGAATTGTTTCCTATACCCAACACCAGAATGTCAAGTGATGGTTGCAAATGTAGGAGCTATAAATTGCTCTATAAAATGCCATAATATCAAGCTAACCATGGGGGAATATGTATTGAATAGTCCAATTATTTCCATCCCAATGGGAGGTGCTGATGTTGTACTAGGAGTATAATGGATACAATCTTTGGGGACAGTAGCTTTTAATTTTCAAGAACTTTTCTCGAAATTTTTTATGGAAGGAAAGGAAATCGAATTACGGGGTATCGCAGGGAAGCCGAGAAAAATAATAAGCTCTAATGTCATGACAAAGCTTCTGAAGAAATAACAACGAGGCGTAATTGCACAATTATGCTCACTAGAAGTTCCAACATCAAAATCATCTATTTCTCCAGATCTCCAAAAAGTCTTCGACAATCATTCCAAGGTGTTTGAAACTCCCAAAGGACTCCCACCTATTCGTGATCATGATCATGTTATTCATTTGATTCCAGGAAGTGTTCCTCCAAACATCAGGCCTTACAGATATCCTTATGTCCAAAAGAGTGAAATTGAACGTATGATTGCCGAAATGTTAGAGGTTGGTATAATTCAACCTAGTCAAAATTCTTTCTCTGCTCCAGTAGTATTGGTGCACAAGAAGGATGGATCATGGCGCATATGTCCAGATTATAGGGAGCTCAATAAGATCACTATTAAAGATAAATTTTCCATTCCTGTGGTTGATGAATTACATGGTGCAATTTATTTTACCAAGTTGGATCTCCGTTCAGGATATCATCAAATTAGAATGAAGACTGAAGATATTTCAAAAACAACATTTCGAACTCATGAGGGTCATTATGAATTTTTGGTCATGCCTTTTGGCCTTACTAATGCACCTTCTATATTTCAAGGGTTGATGAATTCCATTTTCAAACCCTTCCTTAGAAAACTTGTGCTAGTATTTTTTGATGACATACAAATCTACAACAGGTCTTGGAAGGATTATGTTCAACATGTTGAGAGGGTGCTCAAACTGTTGGAGGAGAAACAATTATATGAAAAATTTGGAGTACAAGAGGTGGAATATCTGGGTCATATTGTATCTCACGAGGGTGTTAAGGTAGACCTTAAAAAAATTAAAGCCATTAAGGAATGGAAAGTCCCCACAACCATAAAGAAGTTGCGAGAATTTCTCAGGTTAACAGGGTATTATCGCAAGTTTGTTAATAATTATGGGAGAATAGCAACACCTATAATAACATTATTGAATAAATATGCATTTTCATGGAATTTTGAAGCAACTAAGTTATTTTAACATCTTAAAGAGGCAATGTGCCTAGCACCAGTCTTAGCTATGCGAGACTTCACACAAAACCTTTATTGTGGAATGTGATGCCTTAGGAAATGGAATTGGTTATGTTTTAATGCAAGAAGGAAGACTCGTTTCTTTTGAAAGTCATCTAATCAAAGGAAAGTATTTACATAAATCTATTTATGAGAAGGAAATGTTGGCAATACTACATGCACTAAAGAAATGGAGACCTTACCTAATGGGAAGGCACTTTAAGGTAAAAATTGATCATGATAGTCTTAAACACTTTTTGGAACAAAGACTATATTCAGAAGAGAAACAAAAATGGGTCACAAAGATATTGGGTTATGACTTTGAAATCATCTACAAAAAATGGAAGTTGAATGTTGTTGCAGATGCACTCTCAAGAAAGGATGAAGAGGTGGAAGAATTGCTTTTTGCCATTTCTATTATCCAATCAGATTGGATAACCGAAGCAAGGGATGAATGGAAGAAGGACAAAGAAGTGTGGATACTCGTTCAAAAGTTGAAGCAAGATCCTAATACGTATGATACATTTAGTTGGAAAAATGATTACTTATGGTACAAATATTGCCTATATATTTGTAAGAATTCCCAACTAAAACAAAATATTATTTTGGAATTGCACACTTCTTCTTTAGGAGGACACTCAGGATTTTTAAAAACTTACTACAGGGTGAAGAAAGAATTTTTTTGGGATGACCTTAAATCTGATATTCAAAATTTTGTGGTAGAATGTTTGGTTTGCCAGCAAAATAAAGTTGAGACAATTAAGACCTCGAGTCTTCTACAACCTTTATCCATTCCAAGTCAACGATGGGAGGAGATTTCAATGGATTTTATCACAGGTTTACCTAAGTCCGAAGGAAAGAGTGTCATCATGGTGGTAGTTGATAGACTTACCAAGTATGAACATTTTGTGCATTATCTCATCCATTTAAAGCAAGTACAGTTGCTACTGCATCTATGGAAACAATTCAAAATCTACATGGAAACCCAAAGATTATGGTAAGCGATAGAGATCCCATTTTTACTGGAAATTTTTGAACGGAATTATTTTCTTGTTTGGATATGCAACTAGCTCATAGCTCATCTTATCATCCTCAATATGATGGTCAAACTGAGGTAGTGAAAAAATGTTTGGAAGGATATCTTCGTTGTTTTGTATCTGATAAACAAACACAATGGGTCAAGTGGTTACCTCTGGCTTAATTGTGGTATAAACCTTCCTTCCATACTACTACAAAAATGACCCCATTTATGGCACTTTATGGATATCATCCACTGTCCATCACATCATATTTAAGAGAAAATTCTAAGGTTCAAGGAGTGGAAGATCACATCGAGCATCAACAACAATTTCTCCAACTCTTAAAGCATAACCTCAATTTGGAACAAAATCAAATGAAACAACAGGCATATCAACATCGCAGCGAGAGAAGTTTTGATGTTGGATATTGGGTATTTTTACGGCTACAACCATACAAAAAAAATGTCCCTCAAGCAAGCTAAGAAGGATAATAAATTATCGCCAAAATACTGTGGTCCTTACAAGGTGTTGCAAAAGATTGGTACTATGGCATACAAATTGGAGCTTCTTGCTTCTTCGCGAGTGCATCTAGTTTTCCATGTTTCATGCTTAAAGAAGGTTATAGGTGACAAACTTCCAGTTCAAAAAATATTTCCAGAACTTGATGAGGAAGGAAAAATCATATTGGAACCTGAAATAGTCACGGAAACAAGAACTTGGAAGCTACGAAATCGATCAATTTCAGAGCATCTCGTCAAGTGGAAGAACTTACCAACTGAAGATTCTACATGGGAGGATGATAATTTTATACAGAAGCATCCAGAGCTACTCAAGTGTTGAGGACAACACTTTTTATAAGTTGAGGGGCATGTTAGGTCCCCATATTACTAGTGTAGTCCCTTATTGTTATTAGTGTAGCCCCCTTATTGTTATTGTTGTACCCTTGTAATCCCCATATTGTTATTATTGTTCCCTGACATTATTATTCTTAGGTCGGCTAGGATTATATTGTGACCCCATGGACCCCTATATATAGAAGGAGGTTTTGTCATTTGTATCATCCAAGAATTGTTCACTTATGTAATGTATTGGAGGTTTCCCCCTTGAAGTGGTTGATTTCTAAGGTGTTGATCTCTCTTTTCTTCTATTTTTGGAGTTGGTTTCATAACAGATTTTTAGACTTATTTATGCATGCTGATAAGCCTTAGTTTCATTTTACCATCATAATAAAATTACACTTGGCCCATTTATTTCTTTCGCTTGGTGTTCTTACCTTTTTGGAGGGGCTGCTGCGATGAGTGGTCTTATTTTCCAATCTCTTTATCTCCTTATGCTTTAAGTGATTTTGTCAAATTGAAAGTAGTTGCTAGCTTTTATACCATTTCTTCCTCCAGGACGAGCTTCCTTTGTTTCATTCTAATGCTTGTTAAACCATGAAAGGAATTGAATATCATTTTATCTCTTTTTCGAGCTCGTTAAAACTAAAAAAAAGGAACTATTGAGCATCTTGTATTCTCTTTCATGCTCATTAAACTATGAAGGAGACTAAAAAGAGGAAAAAGCGAAGGGGATTTACTTGAGTTATTATTCAAAATGGTAGCTTCAATCATGTTTCCCTTTAACATAGCACATTTTTGCATCATTTCATTACAACTAGGTTTTTTCTTGCCTAGGATCTGTACCATACATATGTTTGTTTATTCCTCCAACTAGTTACTCTTCCAGTCACTATGGAGCATGCTTCAATGCCTCCTGTGTTATTGAACAATATTGCATGGTCCTCATTATTAAATTATACAAAGTCACTCTTGTGTCATGCCGTTATGTGTTCAAGAGAATTTTCAACCTAAGTTAACCATCTGCAATCCTTGTTGACCTTTTTGCATTGGCAATCCCTATGTAATTTGTACTTCATGACTTCATGACTTCATCTGTATCACATCATATTTTTGGTCTATTCCAGGTTGACTGATGGGGGATAAATAAAAGCCCTCCTTCTATGGATATTTTCTTGTCCACTTCATCTCAATATCCAAGAGCTTGATCAAGAAACCAATCATATATTGGAGCTTAAAAACCTCAATGGTAGGATTCCTTGTGATCAATAGTGGGTTCACCACATTGAATCTTGATCATTCAAGTCCATGACTGTTCAACAATAGCTCGTTGGCGAATCTTGGGATCCATTTTCATCATTGGTGAATCCCCTCGCGTCTGTTAATGGTACACCTCATTGACTAGTAATTAGTCAGTTTCTACCATGCTCCGCATCAACACATCTATTTTCATGTTGTAGATTCATACCATTGGGGTTATCTAGAAGATAATAGGTAATGGAAGTTTCTCTCTTATATGGCACCCTTCCCAGGCTGCGTTGGAGTTATGTATCATTCATGTACTTTGAGGAATACTCTAGGGAACCTATTTTTTATGTGTCCATAATCCCATAGATGTATACTGTGACATATATCCACACTGTATTTTTTGGTGGTTATCAGGGATAATTTTAGGGGCGAATTTTAGCCCAAAGGCGAATTTTAAGGGT